>JAZGLO010002095.1:0-20642 GCA_036873155.1 Biomphalaria sudanica
TAAACCCCTTACAACAAACTGACGCAACCAGCGTCTGGACGATAAACCACTTACAACAAACTGACGCAACCAGCGTCTGGACACTAAACCCCTTACAACTGACGCAACCAGCGTCTGGACACTAATCCCCTTACAACAAAATGACGCAACCAGCGTCTGGACGATAAACCCCTTACAACAAAACGACGCAACCAGCGTCTGGACGCTAAACCCCTTACAACAAACTGACGCAACCAGCGTCTGGACGCTAAACCGCATACAACAAAATGACGCAACCAGCGTCTGGACGCTAAACCCCTTACAACAAACTGACGCAACCAGCGTCTGGACGATAAACCACTTACAACAAACTGACGCAACCAGCGTCTGGACACTAAACCCCTTACAACTGACGCAACCAGCGTCTGGACACTAAACCCCTTACAACTGACGCAACCAGCGTCTGGACACTAATCCCCTTACAACAAAATGACGCAACCAGCGTCTGGACGATAAACCCCTTACAACAAAACGACGCAACCAGCGTCTGGACGCTAAACCCCTTACAACAAACTGACGCAACCAGCGTCTGGACGCTAAACCGCATACAACAAAATGACGCAACCAGCGTCTGGACGCTAAACCCCTTACAACAAACTGACGTAACCAGCGTCTGGACGATAAACCCCTTACAACAAACTGACACAACCAAAGTCTGGACAATAAACCCCTTACAACAAAATGACGCAACCAGCGTCTGGTCACTAACTCCCTTACAACAAAATGACGCAACCAGCGTCTGGACACTTAACCCCTTACAACAAACTGACGCAACCAGCGTCTGGACACTTAACCCCTACAACAAACTGACGCAACCAGCGTCTGGACGCTAAACCCCTTACAACAAACTGACGCAACCAGCGTCTGGACACTAACTCCCTTACAACAAAATGACGCAACCAGCGTCTGGACACTTAACCCCTTACAACAAACTGACGCAACCAGCGTCTGGACACTAAACCCCTTACAACAAACTGACGCAACCAGCGTCTGGATGATAAACCCCTTACAACAAACTGACGCAACCAGCGTCTGGACGCTAAACCGCATACAACAAAATGACGCAACCAGCGTCTGGACGCTAAACCCCTTACAACAAACTGACGTAACCAGCGTCTGGACGATAAACCCCTTACAACAAACTGACACAACCAAAGTCTGGACAATAAACCCCTTACAACAAACTGACGCAACCAGCGTCTGGACGCTAAACCCCTTACAACAAACTGACGTAACCAGCGTCTGGACGATAAACCCCTTACAACAAACTGACGCAACCAAAGTCTGGACAATAAACCCCTTACAACAAACTGACGCAACCAGCGTCTGGACGCTAAACCCCTTACAACAAACTGACGCAACCAGCGTCTGGACGCTAAACCCCTTACAACAAACTGACGCAACCAGCGTCTGGACGATAAACCACTTACAACAAACTGACGCAATCAGCGTCTGGACACTAATCCCCTTACAACAAACTGACGCAACCAGCGTCTGGACGATAAACCCCTTTACAACAAACTGACGCAACCTCCGTCTGGACGCTAAACCCCTTACAACAAACTGACGCAACCAGCGTCTGGACGATAAACCACTTACAACAAACTGACGCAACCAGCGTCTGGACACTAAACCCCTTACAACTGACGCAACCAGCGTCTGGACACTAACCACCCTACAACAAAATGACGCAACCAGCGTCTGGACACTAATCCCCTTACAACAAACTTACGCAACCAGCGTCTGGATGATAAACCCCTTACAACAAACTGACGCAACCAGCGTCTGGACACTAAACCCCTAACAACAAGCTGACGCAACTAGCGTCTGGACACTAAACCCCTTACAACTGACGCAACCAGCGTCTGGACACTAATCCCCTTACAACAAAATGACGCAACCAGCGTCTGGTCACTAACTCCCTTACAACAAAATGACGCAACCAGCGTCTGGACACTTAACCCCTTACAACAAACTGACGCAACCAGCGTCTGGACACTTAACCCCTACAACAAACTGACGCAACCAGCGTCTGGACGCTAAACCCCTTACAACAAACTGACGCAACCAGCGTCTGGACACTAACTCCCTTACAACAAAATGACGCAACCAGCGTCTGGACACTTAACCCCTTACAACAAACTGACGCAACCAGCGTCTGGACACTAAACCCCTTACAACAAACTGACGCAACCAGCGTCTGGATGATAAACCCCTTACAACAAACTGACACAACCAAAGTCTGGACAATAAACCCCTTACAACAAACTGACGCAACCAGCGTCTGGACGCTAAACCCCTTACAACAAACTGACGTAACCAGCGTCTGGACGATAAACCCCTTACAACAAACTGACGCAACCAAAGTCTGGACAATAAACCCCTTACAACAAACTGACGCAACCAGCGTCTGGACGCTAAACCCCTTACAACAAACTGACGCAACCAGCGTCTGGACGCTAAACCCCTTACAACAAACTGACGCAACCAGCGTCTGGACGATAAACCACTTACAACAAACTGACGCAACCAGCGTCTGGACGCTAAACCCCTTACAACAAACTGACGCAACCAGCGTCTGGACACTAATCCCCTTACAACAAACTGACGCAACCAGCGTCTGGACGCTAAACCCCTTACAACAAACTGACGCAACCAGCGTCTGGACGATAAACCACTTACAACAAACTGACGCAATCAGCGTCTGGACAATAAACCCCTTACAACAAACTGACGCAACCAGCGTCTGGACACTAATCCCCTTACAACAAACTGACGCAACCAGCGTCTGGACGATAAACCCCTTACAACAAACTGACGCAACCAGCGTCTGGACGCTAAACCCCTTACAACAAACTGACGCAACCAGCGTCTGGACGATAAACCACTTACAACAAACTGACGCAACCAGCGTCTGGACACTAAACCCCTTACAACTGACGCAACCAGCGTCTGGACACTAACCACCCTACAACAAAACGACGCAACCAGCGTCTGGACACTAATCCCCTTACAACAAACTGACGCAACCAGCGTCTGGACGATAAACGCCTTACAACAAACTGACGCAACCAGCGTCTGGACGCTAAACCCCTTACAACAAACTGACGCAACCAGCGTCTAGACGATAAACCACTTACATCAAACTGACGCAACCAGCGTCTGGACACTAAACCCCTTACAACTGACGCAACCAGCGTCTGGACACTAATCCCCTTACAACAAAATGACGCAACCAGCGTCTGGACGCTAAACCCCTTACAACAAACTGACGCAACCAGCGTCTGGACGCTAAACCCCTTACAAGAAACAAACGCAACCAGCGTCTGGACGCTAAACCCCTTACAACAAACTGACGCAACCAGCGTCTGGACGATAAATCACTTACAACAAACTGACGCAACCAGCGTCTGGACACTAAACCCCTTATAACAAACTGACGCAACCAGCGTCTGGACGATAAACCCCTTCCAACGAACTGACGCAACCAGCGTCTGGACGCTAAACCCCTTACAACAAACTGACGCAACCAGCGTCTGGACACTAAACCCCTTACAACAAACTGACGCAACCAGCGTCTGGACACTAAACCCCTAACAACAAGCTGACGCAACTAGCGTCTGGACACTAAACCCCTTACAACTGACGCAACCAGCGTCTGGACACTAATCCCCTTACAACAAAATGACGCAACCAGCGTCTGGTCACTAACTCCCTTACAACAAAATGACGCAACCAGCGTCTGGACACTTAACCCCTTACAACAAACTGACGCAACCAGCGTCTGGACACTTAACCCCTTACAACAAACTGACGCAACCAGCGTCTGGACGCTAAACCCCTTATAACAAACTGACGCAACCAGCGTCTGGACACTAACTCCCTTACAACAAAATGACGCAACCAGCGTCTGGACACTTAACCCCTTACAACAAACTGACGCAACCAGCGTCTGGACACTAAACCCCTTACAACAAACTGACGCAACCAGCGTCTGGATGATAAACCCCTTACAATAAACTGACGCAACCAGCGTCTGGACACTAACCTCCTTACAACAAAATGACGCAACCAGCGTCTGGACACTAAATCCCTTACAACCAAACGACGCAACCAGCGTCTGGACACTAAGCCCTTACAACAAACTGACGCAACCAGCGTCTGGACGCTAAACCGCATACAACAAAATGACGCAACCAGCGTCTGGACGCTAAACCCCTTACAACAAACTGACGCAACCAGCGTCTGGACGCTAAACCGCATACAACAAAATGACGCAACCAGCGTCTGGACGCTAAACCCCTTACAACAAACTGACGCAACCAGCGTCTGGACGATAAACCACTTACAACAAACTGACGCAACCAGCGTCTGGACACTAAACCCCTTACAACTGACGCAACCAGCGTCTGGACACTAATCCCCTTACAACAAAATGACGCAACCAGCGTCTGGACGATAAACCCCTTACAACAAAACGACGCAACCAGCGTCTGGACGCTAAACCCCTTACAACAAACTGACGCAACCAGCGTCTGGACGCTAAACCGCATACAACAAAATGACGCAACCAGCGTCTGGACGCTAAACCCCTTACAACAAACTGACGTAACCAGCGTCTGGACGATAAACCCCTTACAACAAACTGACACAACCAAAGTCTGGACAATAAACCCCTTACAACAAACTGACGCAACCAGCGTCTGGACGCTAAACCCCTTACAACAAACTGACGTAACCAGCGTCTGGACGATAAACCCCTTACAACAAACTGACGCAACCAAAGTCTGGACAATAAACCCCTTACAACAAACTGACGCAACCAGCGTCTGGACGCTAAACCCCTTACAACAAACTGACGCAACCAGCGTCCTGACGCTAAACCCCTTACAACAAACTGACGCAACCAGCGTCTGGACGATAAACCACTTACAACAAACTGACGCAATCAGCGTCTGGACAATAAACCCCTTACAACAAACTGACGCAACCAGCGTCTGGACGCTAAACCCCTTACAACAAACTGACGCAACCAGCGTCTGGACGCTAAACCGCATACAACAAAATGACGCAACCAGCGTCTGGACGCTAAACCCCTTACAACAAACTGACGTAACCAGCGTCTGGACGATAAACCCCTTACAACAAACTGACGCAACCAGCGTCTGGACGCTAAACCCCTTACAACAAACTGACGTAACCAGCGTCTGGACGATAAACCCCTTACAACAAACTGACGCAACCAAAGTCTGGACAATAAACCCCTTACAACAAACTGACGCAACCAGCGTCTGGACGCTAAACCCCTTACAACAAACTGACGCAACCAGCGTCTGGACGCTAAACCCCTTACAACAAACTGACGCAACCAGCGTCTGGACGATAAACCACTTACAACAAACTGACGCAATCAGCGTCTGGACACTAATCCCCTTACAACAAACTGACGCAACCAGCGTCTGGACGATAAACCCCTTTATAACAAACTGACGCAACCTCCGTCTGGACGCTAAACCCCTTACAACAAACTGACGCAACCAGCGTCTGGACGATAAACCACTTACAACAAACTGACGCAACCAGCGTCTGGACACTAAACCCCTTACAACTGACGCAACCAGCGTCTGGACACTAACCACCCTACAACAAAATGACGCAACCAGCGTCTGGACACTAATCCCCTTACAACAAACTTACGCAACCAGCGTCTGGATGATAAACCCCTTACAACAAACTGACGCAACCAGCGTCTGGACGCTAAACCCCTTACAACAAACTGACGCAACCAGCGTCTAGACGATAAACCACTTACATCAAACTGACGCAACCAGCGTCTGGACACTAATCCCCTTACAACAAAATGACGCAACCAGCGTCTGGACGATAAACCCCTTACAACAAAACGACGCAACCAGCGTCTGGACGCTAAACCCCTTACAACAAACTGACGCAACCAGCGTCTGGACGCTAAACCCCATTACAACAAACTGACGCAACCAGCGTCTGGACGCTAAACCCCTTACAACAAACTGACGCAACCAGCGTCTGGACGATGAATCACTTACAACAAACTGACGCAACCAGCGTCTGGACACTAAACCCCTTACAACAAACTGACGCAACCAGCGTCTGGACGATAAACCCCTTCCAACGAACTGACGCAACCAGCGTCTGGACGCTAAACCCCTTACAACAAACTGACGCAACCAGCGTCTGGACACTAAACCCCTTACAACAAACTGACGCAACCAGCGTCTGGACACTAAACCCCTTACAACAAACTGACTCAACCAGCGTCTGGACACTAATCCCCTTACAACAAGCTGACGCAACTAGCGTCTGGACACTAAACCCCTTACAACTGACTCAACCAGCGTCTGGACACTAATCCCCTTACAACAAAATGACGCAACCAGCGTCTGGTCACTAACTCCCTTACAACAAAATGACGCAACCAGCGTCTGGACACTTAACCCCTTACAACAAACTGACGCAACCAGCGTCTGGACACTTAACCCCTTACAACAAACTGACGCAACCAGCGTCTGGACACTAAACCCCTTACAACAAACTGACGCAACCAGCGTCTGGACACTAACTCCCTTACAACAAAATGACGCAACCAGCGTCTGGACACTTAACCCCTTACAACAAACTGACGCAACCAGCGTCTGGACACTAAACCCCTTACAACAAACTGACGCAACCAGCGTCTGGATGATAAACCCCTTACAATAAACTGACGCAACCAGCGTCTGGACACTAACCTCCTTACAACAAAATGACGCAACCAGCGTCTGGACACTAAATCCCTTACAACCAAACGACGCAACCAGCGTCTGGACACTAATCCCTTACAACAAAACGACGCAACCAGCGTCTGGACACTAAACCCCTTACAACAAACTGACGCATCCAGCGTCTGGACGATAAACCCCTTACAACAAAACGACGCAATCAGCGTCTGGACACTAAACCCCTTACGACAAAATGACGCGTCCAGCGTCTGGACACTAAACCCCTTACAACAAAATGACGCAACCAGCGTTTGGACACTTTTTTCTTTGCATAAATGTTTTAAAGTTACAGAAAAATTGCTTTCCTTGTTAATATTGTCTCTCCTGTTTTTTTATAAATATTATTAATAGTGAATAGCTGTAAAAATGTTTCTGAAAAAAATAAAAACGATTACACATTTAATTTTTAAAATTAAACGGTTCGCTTTCAAAAAAAAAAAAAAATCCGTTGCTTAAGAACTTTGTAAGATCTAAAAAATATTCCAATATCTTTTTAAAAATAAATTTTCTAGGTTTTGCGATCTAAACGGGACTGACGGACGTATAGACAGACCACATAAAATTAATAGAGGCTTTACCGCTTTCGGGGGCCGCTTATAAAAACGACAAAAGATACCAAAATTGTATAAATAGAATTTGAAGAATTACAGAAATATGAATAAAATTGGAGCGCATGTCTTTACACCCATAAAAATGTCAATTGCCAAGAGTAATAAAAAACAAGATTACAAAGAGAGTTTGTATTATCACACAAACTCAGAGGCGGCCCCCATCGAATTCACCAATGGACCATAAAAAGATATTCAAGCCATAGTCTTGTTTTGATTGTTTAAAGTAATACAATTTTAAAAATCAATTGGCGTTATTTTTCACATAAAAACAAACATTGCAACACGTCGTCTTTGATAAGATTCTTCTAACTCTTCTGGAATAAGTAAAGTAGCGTTAACTGATCACATTAGATCAGCATGGAAACCTCCCGAAACAGTGTCGGTGGCACCTAGTGCGGTAGTTCAGGGTGCCCCCCCCTTCCCCATCAACTTTTTTGAAATATGTTCCAATAAACACTATTGCTATGTAGTTCTTTTTGATGAACCAATACAGTTTTTATTAATTTTTACTCAAATGAAAAATCCAACTTTTTATTACATCTATTTAAATGTTATTGCAAATTTTACAATGATATTTAATTAAAATTACAAACAGACTTAACATCATATGAACAGGTTTCCTTTGTTATACTTTAAGACAAATGGTATAACGTTGTGTTGTGTCATTTACACCTAAACTACCATCTAGATGTGTCTAGGCATATTTGGGCATATTTTATTATTATCTTTTTCGATGTGTTTGTTTTGACAAGTTATAATTTTTCCCACTTGGTTATTAGCCCCAAAATGGTGTCGTCTGGTGCAGACCGCACCCCTCGCCCCCATTGACGCAACTGCTCCAATATATAGATTTTTAGCGGCACCAGAAAGGGGAAAAGATGCTATTAGCTTTGTGTGGAATGTCTGTCCGTCCGTCTCGTTTAGATCTCGTAAACTAGAAAAGATAGTAAAAATTTGACACCATAATATTTTAGACCATTCAAAGTTCTGATAAAAATACACCACTTTTACAACTATTCTCTATTAATAGTAACAAACACGGGAGACTGTCACACTGAGATCTCAAAAACTGGAAGAGAAATGAAAAATATTTTTTCACCATGCGATGATGCTTGAAAAGTGCAACGGCTACTTTTGGTTTTCTAAAAGCTAACCGTTTAATTTATAAAATTAATTAAAATACAACAATTTTAAAACAATTACATACATGTAAGGGAGATAATGTTACAATATGTTAACAAAGAAATACACAGTCGAAAATATTTATAAAATGTACAAGAAAATGTTCACAACAAATATAAATATTAGTTAAAGGTGTTTTTTTCTGGTTAACTAGCTGCTAAAGTTAAAAGAAAACATTTATGTTAGTTTATAAAAGCTAAGAATGCACTTTGTGTGTCTTTTAAAATGGACTTTTCATGCAGCGATTTTCGTGCAGTAGCGTAACAGGTAGCGCCAAAACATGGTACTAATCAGTTTCCTTACAATTTTTTAAATAATCAGATTTTATTTTTTGTTTGTTTAGTGCCCACATCAGGATTAAAGACGCCTTTTTGTGCGTTTTGTTTGCCGGACGGTCTGTCTGTCACGTTTAGATAACAAAAACAAAAACAACAACAACAAAAAAACTCTAAAAGCTATTGAAAATCTGATTTAACCTTTAATGTTCCTTCCGAAACATCTCAAAAGTTTTAAGTATCTATAATAGTTTGTTCCAAATGTTTTTTTTTTGAAAAAAAAAATCAATGCCAACCTATGTTTGTTTGCTCTTCTAACTTATATTACATTTAATTTCCATGCTTAAACGTTGCAAAAACACATGATCAATAATATGTTGAGACCTTTCTCTTGACAGCCTCCCCAGTGGGATTCGCCAAAAGCGTTTTCTTGCATTCTTCACTGCAGAAACGCATTCTCCTGAATCTACAGCTCATTATTCATCCTATTAAAAAAGGACCTTTTGAATAATGTTTTACTTTAAAAATATTCTAATATGAATTTACAGGCCTTTAATACAATGCAAATACAACCGATTTGTTCCTTGAAAAGATAAGATATCCCACATATTTAGATTAAGGAACTGAGGATCGCCGCCGAAAAAACAATTATTCGAAATAATAATATATAAAAAAAAAGCTCATTTGTAAGTGATACATTATGTTTAATAGTCATGTTTGTAACTTTGATTTTTTTAAAAACTATAATTCAAAGCTCTAAACAAAAAAAAATCGGAAGTGGGAGGAGAAATTAAGTGTACCAATTAGATTCTACTCTAAATTTTTTGCATTTTTAGGATTCAAGCATATATTGTGAGCTATGGTCCAAAATTTATTTATACAATAGAAAAGTATCAGTATGAGTTAAATTGACTAGGAAAATAACATTTGGGTTCAGAACTCATCTCGATTGTTACTCTTACACTAAAAATTTCGTATGAATCCTAAATTTTCCAAAATAAAGTCTTTCGTAAAATAATTGTGTAAATCATGTGCAATTACATAAACTCTGTCACCATATTTGACTATTCCGTTTTAAAACATCATGTTTTCGTCTGAAAATGGGAGGGGGCGGTAGAGTGAAAACGATTAATCCTCGCTCCTTTTTATAATTTCTGCTAATGATTGCATTTGGCATTAAATAATAGGGATGGGGCGACTCGATATAAGAATTGAATTTATAGCATATATAAATTACATTAGTGACAATTTTTTTTTTATTTTGTAATTTCTTAACTAAAATTCAAAAAGAAAAAGTATTGGTTTGTCCGATGGGGGGAAGGTGATTGCATGTATCGCCCTCCCACCTGGTACAACCATTTTTCATTTTATATTTACTAATGATAAAATTTGAGACCAGAGTGTGTGTGCGACATAATGAACAAATGGGTTCAAACATCAGTATGTAGCTTATAATATATAGATATTCAACTAATTTTGTTCACAAACTATGATTTCTCAATAAAAGTAGGACCGCACGCCACTCATAATGTTTAGATGGGAAGGGCAGTAAATGTATTCGCCCCCCCCCCACCACCACCCCACCCAATCAGCCAACAGGGGAACGACATAATATAAAGATCGGTCAAAATATCAACAAGTTTGAACCATATAGATATTTAATTGATTCTGTTAACAAAACTGTGATGTCTACAAATACATTGGACCGCCCTCCCCCCCCACTCGAAAGTTTATGGTTTCGGGAGCGGAATTGATGCCATCGCCACCTCCCCACCCCACTAAATCGGCCAACATACTGGGGGGGGGGCGAAATAATCTAAAAATTGGTTGAAATATAAAAAATCAGTATATATTACATACTGGGGGGGGGGCGAAATAATCTAAAAATTGGTTGAAATATAAAAAATCAGTATATATTATTAACATAAGTAATAAATTCGTATACAAATAGTTTGATTTCTTTATAGAATTCGTCGTACCCCTCCTTCGAGTGGGGTGGGCGATCGCCCCTAACGCCACCCCTGGATCTGCCAGTGGGTCTACATCATAGTATGTGTTTACCTATGTAATCAGAGTGTGTCATTTTCAAAGTTTCAAACAAACGCCTGCCAGGTTGTTTGTGAAAAAACAACAACAGAACAATGGCTATTTCCTAGAAGATAGAGGAGCGCCAGAGAGCATGTTGATGCTATTAATAGCTCTTATTACAGTGAGATATCACTCCAGTCGTGTCTATGTTAATCTTAAGAATCTTGCTCTAACGTTTGGCGTGCTTGCTTTAAAAAACCCGCTATAACCTCTGTTTCGTGTATAGACCAGTGTATATTTTCTTAAGTGGAGTTAGTGAACTAGACAGTGGTACAGGAAGTTTAGTAATTTTTGATTTAAAAGATTGAGTCAGTCAGTAAGCCTATATTCATTTATAGACAATCTTCAACTTATGATGTCTTTCAGAATCAAGACTGAGTAAATAAAACACAAACAACACTTATATATCTATATTCAGTGAGGGTTGGACTACAAGGAGTCAAATGCAAACTTCCTTTTCTTTGATCAAAGTTAACTAATTGCTTTAACTGGTAAGTATTTTCTTTTCTTTGGTTTACAAATATATCTCTTTATTTGTTTCTATATGTTTTTCTATCAATGCAATTAAGGAGTTTGTGACGTTGATGTATTAGGTCAGACTAATAACGCAGCCATACAACTCTATGTTAGACACAAGTTTTATTTTAATTCAACTTGCACTCTAGATTACTCTAGTCACCCAATTAAACAAATATTGATGCCAGCAAATGACATGGCTACAATATAGGCCTACTTGACATAATCTACTGATGGTACCGAGAGGTCAGCAATTGTTCTCTTTTCCTTTTTGAAAACTTCTGCTTTCAGATATGTTTGTGAAGTTTGTAAGAAAAATGTTTGTTTTGATTTTGTTCAATAGAACCGATGGAGATAAGAACAGAGGAGCACCGGGTACAGACCACCAGGAGATGGTATCAAGAGATCCGGATACATCGTGAATATCTCACGACCATACCTGGCATTTTAAAGATGGCCGAAATGGTAAGCTTTAATAATGATTTGAGCGATGTTAAAACTATATCATTTTTAGACTGTTCAAATGAATGAATTGATGTAAATCTTTACCTAGATACGTAAGGTAAAATACTGGACACAAGTTAAAATCTATGATTCAAAAATTAAAAAAATAAAACGATAAAGACTGAAATTTGATTGAGTAAATTATATTAATTTAGTCCAAATTATAGTTTGTCTTTAAAAATATGTCTCTTTTTCTGTATATATCTAGGTCATTCTAGGACAAATATTACGCAGTAATCGTTTATTTGTCTGTGAATTAATTCCTTACATTCACTTTGACAATTCCACGAGTTTTAATTTTTAGATGAATGTCTAGAAGGAAAGACTGCTAGTTTTTACAACAAATGCATCAGCGTAAAATCGTTACAGTTTTCAATGTCTCGAAAAAAAGATATACGCTGTCTTGAAATAATAAAGAAATAGATCTATCATTACGATGCTAAGTAATGTTCTATAATTCGAACGAGTCCAAAAGGAAGCGGAAATGACGTACGGTAAATTAAAATAAGATTACTTTGGGAAAAAGAAAATATGCTTTTAAAATGCACGAAGCCTTTTTTTGTATTATTTCTAACATTTTATAAATAAACTTTGGCCTTTCGGGAAATTACCGACAAGAATATACAATGGTTTCATAGAAAGATTGCGGTTTTTCGTGACTTTCGGCGTTCAGGCTGCAAACCTGTCAAAACCTGTCAAAACCTGTCAAAACCGTGTCTTTGTGAGCACCTATTAGGTAAAAAGAACAAGTGTCTGAAATTTCATGTGAATCCATACTACAGTTACTAAGATTTGATATGTAAATCAGTCAATCACTGAGTGAGTTGTTTTTGCATTCGTAATACAGATACTAGGATTTTAATAGGAAGTCGAAGTTTGCACATTTGTTTTGAAGGACAATATAGACTCTACATTTTAGAGTTCTCGTTTGTTTTTAGCAGGTTTGTTTAGGGATGATAGTATCTAATTTCCTGAATTAGTAGAAAACACCTTTGAAAAACGATGTTGATGACGCGGGACGAAAATCTGAATTCATTTTTCTATAAATTCTTGGAAGTCTGTACTTGAAAACAAATCTCCCTAGTGCATCTTTAGGTGGCAGGAAACATTATTTTGAATTAGAGATAGTAGTGGACATTTTTTTCCCTTGACGTCATTCGGAGTGATTTCCTTCAATGAAATGCTCTAACAACTCGTGAGACAACGTTTAGTAATCCTCGTCAACTCTTTATGATAGACAAATAGATTTTTTTTTACTTTAACTAGGCAGTGTGAATAAGAGGACATTTTTTCCTTTGACGTCATTCGGAGAGATTCCCTTAAAACCAAATGCTATAAGACCTCGTGCGTCAATTTTTATTGACACTCGTCAACTCTCTCTTGTTGAAAAAGACATTTTTAGTTTAACTAGACGTATGGACAACGGCTTTGTCTGCGTGAAATGCGGAAAATATGTACGTCGCAACTGGGTTTGCGTAGTCATGTGAAACACTGCATCCTTAATCTTCGGAATGGAAGACATTGCCATTATTTTCATTATTAGCCTGTGTGATGTAGTCGATTTTTTTCCTTGACGTCATTTGAAATGATGTCATTAAATGAAATTCTATAAACACGTTTATTAACACCCGTCAACTCTCTCATATTAAAAATGAAATTTTTTAGTCTCACTAAGCCGTGTGACGTAGGACTAGTTTTTTTTTCTTAGACGTCATTCGGTATATTTTTTATGTATAGTCAGTCGGTGTCTGCCTATGAGTTTGTGTGATAACACAACTAGCACTATCCAACGGCTATGCCCGTTGATTTGGTCCCAGGCTACAAATTGTTTATTTTGCCATGTACCTCCCTCCCGTAAATTCAAGTATCACTTTTTTTCAGCCCACCCCTACCCCAACTTTCCGCCTTAACAAACTGTCTTCTTTACACTTTCTGACTATACTTCTGCTTTTCAGTTATCTAAAAATATTTGTTAGGCTCTGTGATATTTTTTGGACTGGTCCATTTTTACTTTTTACATCCTGCTCCGCCACCAGCCCCTAAAAAACTAATTTTATTATTTGTTACATCTGATTGGCACGGACTGCTTTGTAACGCTACCGCTCCAACCATGTCTTTTACTCATTAATTCGATTACCAGTATATCTTCACGTCCTAGGAAATGGTTGTACTGAGTTATATCAGCTTTGCACTATGTTGTTCTCGAGTCAAATGGCAGTGACATATTACACATTCAATGAGAATCTAAACTCTATTCATTATTATGTTGTGTCTGTACAACATTGTAAATCTAATAGTATGATCTCTGTGCCTAAATGTCCTTGACATTGATGCACAGACGTAAGAAATCACTGGGACAACATTAACATATGCCTTTCCATCCTCACCCACCGCACATCCCACATGTACAGAGAAAAACATCCCGTCTGTTGTTATGACTATCAGCAGTTCATTTCTATCACAGTTTAATTATTCACTTAACATCCAGCAGGATATCTAGCTTTCTAGCTGTTACATACTTTAATATAGCAAACTTTTTATGTCTAAGCCTGTTAAGTGAAAGTAGTTTGTACATCTATTCAGTGATATCATTCTGAAAACTTTTATTCAACTTCAGTTGTCTGTCGGTCTTTCGTCTGTCCAGCCTCATTGGGTTTTAATAAAAGTGTGTTCAATTTTTAGGCAGCAGTAGGCTAAGAACGAGACTGGCACTTTGGATAACTCAGTCATGTTTTATTACCATGAAATATGAATATAAAAAAAAAAAAAGAAAATATTTTCTATGAAAGTTCTGCTTTCAAACTTAAGAATGTCTCAATTCTGCAAAGACTAAAAATAAAATAGTTTCAGATAAATAATTAATAGTATGCTTATAAAATTGACATTACATTTTTCTTTCCAAAAAAGGGGGGAAAGTGTATAAAATGTTTAAAATATATAAGGTGTGGAACACTGAGTTTGGAATTTACCTTAAGGAATAGCGATCCCGTGTTTCAAAATTCACTTTTTATTAATGTTATACAATTTTACAGTTTATTTTTCCTTTTTTTAGCAACCTCAAAACACATCAAAAATATATTTAAACAAGATTACAAAGAGAGTTTGTGTAACACAAACTCAGAGGCGGCCCCCGTGGGAAACGGATCCCTGTCGGATCCGCATATTTGCTGGTCGACTGAGGATGGCATCGAGCAGGGTATGAAACCAAGACCGTAGAGATAATTAGTCCTGCGCGCTAACCGCACGACCAGGCATTGCTTTTAATCTAATGACAAACTGGTTACAAACGAATAGCCTACTATTGATAATATACCTACACATTACGGAATGACAACTACCGGATATGTACAAATTGTATAATTTATATGTCAAGAGCGATTTTAGATAATCTTTTGATATTGAGCATTTTCATTTAGGCCTAAATGGAACTAGAATGAGGATGTAAATCTATCTAAATTTAACTACTAATTTAGCACTCTCAATATCTATATCTACTATATTAAAATAGTAGATTAGTTTTAGTATTTTATAACATTGCAATATTGACAATCTAGACGTTAGAAATAAAAATCTACACTTTAAGCTTAGAAATTAAAATTATAGATCTTGATCTAGTCTAAATCATGGCTGTCTGGTAGTGCGGTTTGAGCGCTGGACTGTCGTTTGGATTCATCGATGGTCAAAGGAAAAAAATCCACTGTGTCACACGGCCTAGTTAGACTAAAAAATATCATCTCTACGAGCAGCTTCTCGAGGGTTCATAGACATTGGTTCACCGAGTGAGTTCTTTTAGCATTTCATTTAAAGAATTAACTGCATATGACGTCAAAGGAAAAAAATTCCATTACGTCACACGTCCTAGTTAGACTAAAAAATGTCATCTTTACGAGCAGCTTCTCGAGGGATCATAGACATTGGTGCACCGAGTTTGTTCTTTTAGCATTTCATTTGATGGGCTAGTTAGACTTAATATATATATTAATATATATATATATACATGGGCGTAGCCAAGATTTTTTATCGGGGAGGGTTTTGGGGGTCCTCCCCGCGGAAAAAAAAATATGTGTGTGTGTGTACATAATTAATCTTTATTACATTCTGACCCTTTCGGAAAACGTTTATTGCGCCCTAGAATAGGTTATTCCTGAAATTAGTGGAAAACTTGTAGACTCCCCGCCCTTGCTAGCAAGGGGGTCTGGGAGGAACTCGCAACGCTCCCTCAGCGCGGGGCGAAGCCCCGCCGCCGAGCACTATTTCTGGTATTGAAAGCCAACAATATTCATATTCTGAGGTATCTACAGTGCATTATCTTGCTAATAAAAAGTTTTATTTCAAAAACCTAATGTGCTATTCTTACTGACTTAGACCCTCTCGCGCCGTTCGGCGCATTTTCTGGCAAGCTGTTTCCACAAAAATCTGTCACTGGCAATGTCTGAAGCCTCTTACCCCCTGCTCTGAGGACCTTAATGAAAGTGTTGCGCCAAGTTGTACTAGGATGTCATTGAAACTCTTATTATGCGTAATTCGTTTTGTCGGAGAACATGCCCCGCAAAACCTCATGCGACGCTCTGTCACAACCTTACTAAGGTTTCGACTCAGGCATTTGATTTCTTTAATTTAGCCCCGATCTCTATAACTGACTCCTAAAATCTGTCTTAGCCATCTTTGTTGAGCCACATTTAGTGTTTTTCAATTTCGGCAGATGACTATTTACACTTTATTAATGGAGCCCAGCCACTGATAAAAATGTGTAACCTCTCTTAATTACGCTCTTGGAATTACATGCATGTATTTCGCTTTAGATTTTATATCGAAAAGGGAAGTTTTATCGTCAAAATCATCTGTTGAGGGGTTTTAAACTAAAAAATCTCTGGATTTTTGTTTTGTTTTTTTTAAATTCAAAACCAAGAGAGAGGTTTTCAACTCAAAACGCTATGTAGGGAAATTTTAAACTCAAAACCACATGAAGGGGTTTTAAATAAAAAAAAAAGCCATCTGGAGGAGGGGGATTTAAACTCAAAACCCCTCATTCGCTTAGCTACGCTCAAAGAATTTTAGTGTAATTTACTTTTTTTATATTGAAGAGGTATTTTTTAGCATCAAAACCATCTGAAGGGGGATTTAAACTCCACACCCCCTATGCCTACGCTCATAGCATTTTCAGTGCGTAATTTGCTTTTTTTTTAATATTGAAGACGTATTTTTCAGCTTCAAACCCCGCTGGCTGGGGGTTTTAAACTCAAAACCCCATTTGGCTGGCTACGCTCATAGATTTTATTGTGTGTAATTTGCTTTTTTTAAAATATCGAATAGGAACTTTTTAGCTTCAAACCCCAACTGGAGGGGGTTGGAAGTAAACTCAAAACCCCTTTGGCTCATAGAATTGTCAAATATGTAATTTGTTTTTTTTATATTGAGAGGGTGTTTATCGTAATTTTTGGAGGGTTTTAAAGTCAAAATCTTCCTTAGCTGTTTTCTTGGAATTTGGGGATTGTCGTTTGCATTTTAGTTACTTTTGTTTATAGAAGAGGGGGATATAACTGCAAAACCCATAGTAGAGTTTTTTAACTCAAAACCCCCTTGGCTGTGCTGTGATAAGTGATGATTTAGTATTAAAATCTCACCTAAAATAAACAAAATGAAAGCAAAAAATCAGTCAATGAATTCCGTTTCATTTCGGGGGGGGGGGGGGGTTGAACCAACATGATTATATATATATATATATATATATATATTAGGGGTGCACCGGATAGTACTTTTTGATATCCGGCCGGAGCCGGATATGACCGGATAGTAAAATTTGATATTCGGCCGGTGCCGGAGCCGGAGCCGAATACCTGAGTGTTTTGTAAATAGCTTGTATTGCTGAGCATTTTACGAAACTGTTAAATAACTGTTAAATAATAATTTTTTGGTATTATTTTTTTCCTTTTATATACCTTATTGTTTTAAACTCTTTTGCTGATTGATTTATTAAAGATTAACAGTATTTATAAACATTAATTAATCTGTGTAGCATGAGCGTGTCTGTGTGTATGTATGAGGCCACCAACTATAAAGGCTGTGTGTTGGAGGGTCAATGTAAAATATGTTAGTATATATTTAACTAGTTACTAATGTAAATCTCTCATCTGGCTTGTATGGTGGTTGGATGTATGTGTTCAATAATTTCTGACCAACAACTGGTCATCAGACTTGTAATTTTAAGTCCAAAGACTGCTTCTGGTTCTGGCTTCAAGGGCTTAATACTGATAGCTGTTAGTTAATAGTTGGAATCTGAAGCGTAGTAGGTCATATACTTATTAATCCATTTGCGGCAAACGATATTTTATTAACAGCAGGAACATCTATTATACCTACTCATAGCCTGAGCTTTAAATGTTGCGAAGCATAGATTTAATTGTAGTCTGTAGGCCTATTATTGTTATCAATGTTTAGATCTACTGTTATATAGATCTAAGAGAATTAGGAAAAACAACTATAAAAGAAACAAAATCACCCACACCCTCCCTACCAAAAAAACCCAACATAAATAGACTTTGTGTTCGACTGATTGTAACAACCTGGTCAGATAGACTTAGTGAGCCTACACATGTAGTCCTAGTGTAGTGTGTATAGTTGATGGTGTTGACCTTCACGCGTTTTTTTTCCTTGGGCATACGCAATAGTGTTTAGTGTGCAGGCGAAAAAAGATAACACATTGGCATGATCAGTCAAGCATATAGATAAATTATCTCTGTTCCTTAGTTACAGAGGTCAAGTGTTTCTTAACATTCCAGCATATTTTTTCTTTGTTTGCTAGATCTAATTGTGGTGCTTTAGATCAATTTATTTTCTGCGATGTTAAATTTAACTGTAAGGTTTTCCTTTAAATATTAAGTCAATAGAATTAAACAATGAAATTAATTTTCTTTCTAAAGGTTTTAATACAAGGGGAAAAATACATACACGCACACATGCACATATTAGTTTTATTTTATTGTGCAACGAACGTGTGTTCAGCGCCCTAAATGACATTTCTCTCCAAGTAAACAAACTTAGTGTCACCATCTAGTGACCTCTAGACAGTCTCAATATGTCTTAACAATTTGCGTTAATCCATTCTGGCTTAAGAATGGTCAATGTCTATATTCTCTATCAATACATGTCATGGATTAAACAAATAAGAAGTTGGGGGTGTTGAGTCTCTTGAGCCCTCCCTTTAAATACCCTTGGTCAGTGTCTGTTTGGCTTGTAGTCCTGACTCATACGTGAGACTTAACTCAAAGTAAACAAACTTATTACCCGTCCAATGGTATAAAAGGTGTGGTTTGTGGTCCAGACCCTTGATTGACAACCTATCTCATAATAAACTAACTCATACCAAATTAACCTTATAGAGATTTGGCTTGTAGTCCCGCCTCTAATAAAAATTCTAATCCAAGTAAACAAACTCAGTTCCCTCATAAGATGTGACCTCTAGACAGTGTCGACACGTTGACATCTGGCTTAATGTGGTCAGCTGCCTATTTGTGAACTCAATGTTATGGACTAAACAAACAAAAGGAGGTGGGGGTAGCTCATCTCTACCTCTGGAGATACACCCGCACATCTTGACAGATTATCAGCGTGACTAAGTAAAGGAATATGACATGTTTACTAGACCACTCAAAGGTCAAGACAAGCCAGTGTGCCAGACATCGTTGCTACGTATGTAATACGAATTTATAATGTAAAGTCTAGTCCCCCCCCCCAATAACAAACCTAGTTCCCTCGTGTGACCTCTAGAGAGTGCTTACGTCCATCGTATCTGACTTGGGGTCACCTGTCAATCAATGAACTCAATGTGATGGGCTAAACAAATAAAAGGGGGAGGGAACTGTTCATCTAGAAATATACCTTGTTACCTTAGAGGTGTGGCTCTTGTAGTCCAGCCCCCCCCCCAATAAAGATTAATTACTAAGTAAACAAACTCAGTTCCCTCGAAAGGTGTGACCACTAGAGAGTGTCTATACGCTGACATTAAACCTACGACCATCGTATTTAACTTGTGGTTACCTGCCTCAATGTGATGGACTAAACAAATAAAAGGGGGTGGGAGTTGTTCATCTCTACCTCTGGAGATATACCCGCACAGCTAGACAGACGTCTGGTCAGCATGACGTAGTCAAGGAATGTAACATTTTAACATGTTAAACAACTTACTCAAAGGTCAAGACAAAATGAAAAAAGTGCCAGCCGTTGCATATCTGTATGTAAAGCGCATTTATGATGTAAAGTTTCATCTCTATATTAAGTTATTAAAATGCCTTGTCTTTATAATAAACGATGTTTGGTGCATATTTATAATGGCTCTATTTTTAAGCACATTATTTTGTTTTCATATAAACATTAATACATTCTATAACAGACAGTAATGGAACGAGGTCCACTTTATGCATATTAAATAGGTGTATTTTTACTATCCGGTTTACTATCCGGTAGTGATATCCGACCGGAGCCGGATAGCACCGGATAGTAAAAAATGCCGGATATTCGCCAGAAGCCGGAGCCGGAGGGACTATCCGGTGCACCCCTAATATATATATATATATATATATATATATATATATATATATATATATATATATATATAGAGAGAGAGAGAGAGA
>JAZGLO010002096.1:0-12271 GCA_036873155.1 Biomphalaria sudanica
TAAACCACTTACAACAAACTGACGCAACCAGCGTCTGGACACTAAACCCCTTACAACTGACGCAACCAGCGTCTGGACACTAATCCCCTTACAACAAAAGGACGCAACCAGCGTCTGGACGATAAACCCCTTACAACAAAACGACGCAACCAGCGTCTGGACGCTAAACCCCTTACAACAAACTGACGCAACCAGCGTCTGGACGCTAAACCGCATACAACAAAATGACGCAACCAGCGTCTGGACGCTAAACCCCTTACAACTGACGCAACCAGCGTCTGGACACTAATCCCCTTACAACAAAATGACGCAACCAGCGTCTGGTCACTAACTCCCTTACAACAAAATGACGCAACCAGCGTCTGGACACTTAACCCCTTACAACAAACTGACGCAACCAGCGTCTGGACACTTAACCTCTTACAACAAACTGACGCAACCAGCGTCTGGACACTAAACCCCTTACAACAAACTGACGCAACCAGCGTCTGGACACTAACTCCCTTACAACAAAATGACGCAACCAGCGTCTGGACACTTAACCCCTTACAACAAACTGACGCAACCAGCGTCTGGACACTAAACCCCTTACAACAAACTGACGCAACCAGCGTCTGGATGATAAACCCCTTACAATAAACTGACGCAACCAGCGTCTGGACACTAACCTCCTTACAACAAAATGACGCAACCAGCGTCTGGGCACTAAATCCCTTACAACCAAACGACGCAACCAGCGTCTGGACACTAATCCCTTACAACAAAACGACGCAACCAGCGTCTGGACACTAAACCCCTTACAACAAACTGACGCAACCAGCGGCTGGACGATAAACCCCTTACAACAAAACGACGCAACCAGCGTCTGGACACTAAACCCCTTACGACAAAATGACGCGTCCAGCGTCTGGACACTAAACCCCTTACAACAAAATGACGCAACCAGCGTTTGGACACTTTTTTCTTTGCATAAATGTTTTAAAGTTACAGAAAAATTGCTTTCCTTGTTAATATTGTCTCTCCTGTTTTTTTATAAATATTATTAATAGTGAATAGCTGTAAAAATGTTTCTGGAAAAAATAAAAACGATTACACATTTAATTTTTAAAATTAAACGGTTCGCTTTCAAAAAAAAATAAATCCGTTGCTTAAGAACTTTGTAAGATCTAAAAAATATTCCAATATCTTTTTAAAAATAAATTTTCTAGGTTTTGCGATCTAAACGGGACTGACGGACGTATAGACAGACCACATAAAATTAATAGAGGCTTTACCTCTTTCGGGGGCCGCTTATAAAAACGACAAAAGATACCAAAATTGTATAAATAGAATTTGAAGAATTACAGAAATATGAATAAAATTGGAGCGCATGTCTTTACACCCATAAAAATGTCAATTGCCAAGAGTAATAAAAAACAAGATTACAAAGAGAGTTTGTATTATCACACAAACTCACAGGCGGCCCCCATCGAATTCACCAATGGACCATAAAAAGATATTCAAGCCATAGTCTTGTTTTGATTGTTTAAAGTAATACAATTTTAAAAATCAATTGGCGTTATTTTTCACATAAAAACAAACATTGCAACACGTCGTCTTTGATAAGATTCTTCTAACTCTTCTGGAATAAGTAAAGTAGCGTTAACTGATCACATTAGATCAGCATGGAAACCTCCCGAAACAGTGTCGGTGGCACCTAGTGCGGTAGTTCAGGGTGCCCCCCCCTTCCCCATCAACTTTTTTGAAATATGTTCCAATAAACACTATTGCTATGTAGTTCTTTTTGATGAACCAATACAGTTTTTATTAATTTTTACTCAAATGTAAAATCCAACTTTTTATTACATCTATTTAAATGTTATTGCAAATTTTACAATGATATTTAATTAAAATTACAAACAGACTTAACATCATATGAACAGGTTTCCTTTGTTATACTTTAAGACAGAAATGGTATAACGTTGTGTTGTGTCATTTACACCTAAACTACCATCTAGATGTGTCTAGGCATATTTGGGCATATTTTATTATTATCTTTTTCGATGTGTTTGTTTTGACAAGTTATAATTTTTCCCACTTGGTTATTAGCCCCAAAATGGTGTCGTCTGGTGCAGACCGCACCCCTCGCCCCCAGTGACGCAACTGCTCCAATATATAGATTTTTAGCGGCACCAGAAAGGGGAAAAGATGCTATTAGCTTTGTGTGGAATGTCTGTCCGTCCGTCTCGTTTAGATCTCGTAAACTAGAAAAGATAGTAAAAATTTGACACCATAATATTTTAGACCATTCAAAGTTCTGATAAAAATACACCACTTTTACAACTATTCTCTATTAATAGTAACAAACACGGGAGGCTGTCACACTGAGATCTCAAAAACTAGAAGAGAAATGAAAAATATTTTTTCACGATTGCGATGATGCTTGAAAAGTGCAACGGCTACTTTTGGTTTTCTAAAAGCTAACCGTTTAATTTATAAAATTAATTAAAATACAACAATTTTAAAACAATTACATACATGTAAGGGAGATAATGTTACAATATGTTAACAAAGAAATACACAGTCGAAAATATTTATAAAATGTACAAGAAAATGTTCACAACAAATATAAATATTAGTTAAAGGTGTTTTTTTCTGGTTAACTAGCTGCTAAAGTTAAAAGAAAACATTTATGTTAGTTTATAAAAGCTAAGAATGCACTTTGTGTGTCTTTTAAAATGGACTTTTCATGCAGCGATTTTCGTGCAGTAGCGTAACAGGTAGCGCCAAAACATGGTACTAATCAGTTTCCTTACAATTTTTTAAATAATCAGATTTTATTTTTTGTTTGTTTAGTGCCCACATAAGGATTAAAGACGCCTTTTTGTGCGTTTTGTTTGCCGGACGGTCTGTCTGTCACGTTTAGATAACAAAAACAAAAACAACAACAACAAAAAAACTCTAAAAGCTATTGAAAATCTGATTTAACCTTTAATGTTCCTTCCGAAACATCTCAAAAGTTTTAAGTATCTATAATAGTTTGTTCCAAATGTTTTTTTTTGAAAAAAAAATCAATGCCAACCTATGTTTGTTTGCTCTTCTAACTTATATTACATTTAATTTACATGCTTAAACGTTGCAAAAACACATGATCAATAATATGTTGAGACCTTTCTCTTGACAGCCTCCCCAGTGGGATTCGCCAAAAGCGTTTTCTTGCATTCTTCACTGCAGAAACGCATTCTCCTGAATCTACAGCTCATTATTCATCCTATTAAAAAAGGACCTTTTGAATAATGTTTTACTTGAAAAATATTCTAATATGAATTTACAGGCCTTTAATACAATGCAAATACAACCGATTTGTTCCTTGAAAAGATAAGATATCCCACATATTTAGATTAAGGAACTGAGGATCGCCGCCGAAAAAACAATTATTCGAAATAATAATATATAAAAAAAAAGCTCATTTGTAAGTGATACATTATGTTTAATAGTCATGTTTGTAACTTTGATTTTTTTAAAAACTATAATTCAAAGCTCTAAACAAAAAAAATTCGGAAGTGGGAGGAGAAATTAAGTGGACCAATTAGATTCTACTCTAAATTTTTTGCATTTTTAGGATTCAAGCATATATTGTGAGCTATGGTCCAAAATTTATTTATACAATAGAAAAGTATCAGTATCAGTTAAATTGACTAGGAAAATAACATTTGGGTTCAGAACTCATCTCGATTGTTACTCTTACACTAAAAATTTCGTATGAATCCTAAATTTTCCAAAATAAAGTCTTTCGTAAAATAATTGTGTAAATCATGTGCAATTACATAAACTCTGTCACCATATTTGACTATTCCGTTTTAAAACGTCATGTTTTCGTCTGAAAATGGGAGGGGGCGGTAGAGTGAAAACGATTAATCCTCGCTCCTTTTTATAATTTCTGCTAATGATTGCATTTGGCATTAAATAATAGGGATGGGGCGACTCGATATAAGAATTGAATTTATAGCATATATAAATTACATTAGTGACAATTTTTTTTTTATTTTGTAATTTCTTAACTAAAATTCAAAAAGAAAAAGTATTGGTTTGTCCGATGGGGGGAAGGTGATTGCATGTATCGCCCTCCCACCTGGTACAACCATTTTTCATTTTATATTTACTAATGATAAAATTTGAGACCAGAGTGTGTGTGCGACATAATGAACAAATGGGTTCAAACATCAGTATGTAGCTTATAATATATAGATATTCAACTAATTTTGTTCACAAACTATGATTTCTCAATAAAAGTAGGACCGCACGCCACTCATAATGTTTAGATGGGAAGGGCAGTAAATGTATTCGCCCCCCCCCCACCACCCCACCCAATCAGCCAACAGGGGAACGACATAATATAAAGATCGGTCAAAATATCAACAAGTTTGAACCATATAGATATTTAATTGATTCTGTTAACAAAACTGTGATGTCTACAAATACATTGGACCGCCCTCCCCCCCACTCGAAAGTTTATGGTTTCGGGAGCGGAATTGATGCCATCGCCACCTCCCCCCCCCCACTAAATCGGCCAACATACTGGGGGGGGGGGGCGAAATAATCTAAAAATTGGTTGAAATATAAAAAAATCAGTATATATTACATACTGGGGGGGGGGCGAAATAATCTAAAAATTGGTTGAAATATAAAAAATCAGTATATATTATTAACATAAGTAATAAATTCGTATACAAATAGTTTGATTTCTTTATAGAATTCGTCGTACCCCTCCTTCGAGTGGGGTGGGCGATCGCCCCTAACGCCACCCCTGGATCTGCCAGTGGGTCTACATCATAGTATGTGTTTACCTATGTAATCAGAGTGTGTCATTTTCAAAGTTTCAAACAAACGCCTGCCAGGTTGTTTGTGAAAAAACAACAACAGAACAATGGCTATTTCCTAGAAGAGAGAGGAGCGCCAGAGAGCATGTTGATGCTATTAATAGCTCTTATTACAGTGAGATATCACTCCAGTCGTGTCTATGTTAATCTTAAGAATCTTGCTCTAACGTTTGGCGTGCTTGCTTTAAAAAACCCGCTATAACCTCTGTTTCGTGTATAGACCAGTGTATATTTTCTTAAGTGGAGTTAGTGAACTAGACAGTGGTACAGGAAGTTTAGTAATTTTTGATTTAAAAGATTGAGTCAGTCAGTAAGCCTATATTCATTTATAGACAATCTTCAACTTATGATGTCTTTCAGAATCAAGACTGAGTAAATAAAACACAAACAACACTTATATATCTATATTCAGTGAGGGTTGGACTACAAGGAGTCAAATGCAAACTTCCTTTTCTTTGATCAAAGTTAACTAATTGCTTTAACTGGTAAGTATTTTCTTTTCTTTGGTTTACAAATATATCTCTTTATTTGTTTCTATATGTTTTTCTATCAATGCAATTAAGGAGTTTGTGACGTTGATGTATTAGGTCAGACTAATAACGCAGCCATACAACTCTATGTTAGACACAAGTTTTATTTTAATTCAACTTGCACTCTAGATTACTCTAGTCACCCAATTAAACAAATATTGATGCCAGCAAATGACATGGCTACAATATAGGCCTACTTGACATAATCTACTGATGGTACCGAGAGGTCAGCAATTGTTCTCTTTTCCTTTTTGAAAACTTCTGCTTTCAGATATGTTTGTGAAGTTTGTAAGAAAAATGTTTGTTTTGATTTTGTTCAATAGAACCGATGGAGATAAGAACAGAGGAGCACCGGGTACAGACCACCAGGAGATGGTATCAAGAGATCCGGATACATCGTGAATATCTCACGACCATACCTGGCATTTTAAAGATGGCCGAAATGGTAAGCTTTAATAATGATTTGAGCGATGTTAAAACTATATCATTTTTAGACTGTTCAAATGAATGAATTGATGTAAATCTTTACCTAGATACGTAAGGTAAAATACTGGACACAAGTTAAAATCTATGATTCAAAAATTAAAAAAATAAAACGATAAAGACTGAAATTTGATTGAGTAAATTATATTAATTTAGTCCAAATTATAGTTTGTCTTTAAAAATATGTCTCTTTTTCTGTATATATCTAGGTCATTCTAGGACAAATATTACGCAGTAATCGTTTATTTGTCTGTGAATTAATTCCTTACATTCACTTTGACAATTCCACGAGTTTTAATTTTTAGATGAATGTCTAGAAGGAAAGACTGCTAGTTTTTACAAAATCGTTACAGTTTTCAATGTCTCGAAAAAAAGATATACGCTGTCTTGAAATAATAAAGAAATAGATCTATCATTACGATGCTAAGTAATGTTCTATAATTCGAACGAGTCCAAAAGGAAGCGGAAATGACGTACGGTAAATTAAAATAAGATTACTTTGGGAAAAAGAAAATATGCTTTTAAAATGCACGAAGCCTTTTTTTGTATTATTTCTAACATTTTATAAATAAACTTTGGCCTTTCGGGAAATTACCGACAAGAATATACAATGGTTTCATAGAAAGATTGCGGTTTTTCGTGACTTTCGGCGTTCAGGCTGCAAACCTGTCAAAACCTGTCAAAACCGTGTCTTTGTGAGCACCTATTAGGTAAAAAGAACAAGTGTCTGAAATTTCATGTGAATCCATACTACAGTTACTAAGATTTGATATGTAAATCAGTCAATCACTGAGTGAGTTGTTTTTGCATTCGTAATACAGATACTAGGATTTTAATAGGAAGTCGAAGTTTGCACATTTGTTTTGAAGGACAATATAGACTCTACATTTTAGAGTTCTCGTTTGTTTTTAGCAGGTTTGTTTAGGGATGATAGTATCTAATTTCCTGAATTAGTAGAAAACACCTTTGAAAAACGATGTTGATGACGCGGGACGAAAATCTGAATTCATTTTTCTATAAATTCTTGGAAGTCTGTACTTGAAAACAAATCTCCCTAGTGCATCTTTAGGTGGCAGGAAACATTATTTTGAATTAGAGATAGTAGTGGACATTTTTTTCCCTTGACGTCATTCGGAGTGATTTCCTTCAATGAAATGCTCTAACAACTCGTGAGACAACGTTTAGTAATCCTCGTCAACTCTTTATGATAGACAAATAGATTTTTTTTTACTTTAACTAGGCAGTGTGAATAAGAGGACATTTTTTCCTTTGACGTCATTCGGAGAGATTCCCTTAAAACCAAATGCTATAAGACCTCGTGCGTCAATTTTTATTGACACTCGTCAACTCTCTCTTGTTGAAAAAGACATTTTTAGTTTAACTAGACGTATGGACAACGGCTTTGTCTGCGTGAAATGCGGAAAATATGTACGTCGCAACTGGGTTTGCGTAGTCATGTGAAACACTGCATCCTTAATCTTCGGAATGGAAGACATTGCCATTATTTTCATTATTAGCTTGTGTGATGTAGTCGATTTTTTTCCTTGACGTCATTTGAAATGATGTCATTAAATGAAATTCTATAAACACGTTTATTAACACCCGTCAACTCTCTCATATTAAAAATGAAATTTTTTAGTCTCACTAAGCCGTGTGACGTAGGACTAGTTTTTTTTTCTTAGACGTCATTCGGTATATTTTTTATGTATAGTCAGTCGGTGTCTGCCTATGAGTTTGTGTGATAACACAACTAGCACTATCCAACGGCTATGCCCGTTGATTTGGTCCCAGGCTACAAATTGTTTATTTTGCCATGTACCTCCCTCCCGTAAATTCAAGTATCACTTTTTTTCAGCCCACCCCTACCCCAACTTTCCGCCTTAACAAACTGTCTTCTTTACACTTTCTGACTATACTTCTGCTTTTCAGTTATCTAAAAATATTAGTTAGGCTCTGTGATATTTTTTGGACTGGTCCATTTTTACTTTTTACATCCTGCTCCGCCACCAGCCCCTAAAAAACTAATTTTATTATTTGTTACATCTGATTGGCACGGACTGCTTTGTAACGCTACCGCTCCAACCATGTCTTTTACTCATTAATTCGATTACCAGTATATCTTCACGTCCTAGGAAATGGTTGTACTGAGTTATATCAGCTTTGCACTATGTTGTTCTCGAGTCAAATGGCAGTGACATATTACACATTCAATGAGAATCTAAACTCTATTCATTATTATGTTGTGTCTGTACAACATTGTAAATCTAATAGTATGATCTCTGTGCCTAAATGTCCTTGACATTGATGCACAGACGTAAGAAATCACTGGTACAACATTAACATATGCCTCTCCATCCTCACCCACCGCACATCCCACATGTACAGAGAAAAACATCCCGTCTGTTGTTATGACTATCAGCAGTTCATTTCTATCACAGTTTAATTATTCACTTAACATCCAGCAGGATATCTAGCTTTCTAGCTTTTACATACTTTAATATAGCAAACTTTTTATGTCTAAGCCTGTTAAGTGAAAGTAGTTTGTACATCTATTCAGTGATATCATTCTGAAAACTTTTATTCAACTTCAGTTGTCTGTCGGTCTTTCGTCTGTCCAGCCTCATTGGGTTTTAATAAAAGTGTGTTCAATTTTTAGGCAGCAGTAGGCTCAGAACGAGACTGGCACTTTGGATAACTCAGTCATGTTTTATTACCATGAAATATGAATATTAAAAAAAAAAGAAAATATTTTCTATGAAAGTTCTGCTTTCAAACTTAAGAATGTCTCAATTCTGCAAAGACTAAAAATAAAATAGTTTCAGATAAAAAATTAATAGTATGCTTATAAAATTAACATTACATTTTTCTTTCCAAAAAAAGGGGGGAAAGTGTATAAAATGTTTAAAATACATAAGGTGTGGAACACTGAGTTTGGAATTTACCTTAAGGAATAGCGATCCCGTGTTTCAAAATTTACTTTTTATTAATGTTATACAATTTTACAGTTTATTTTTCCTTTTTTTAGCAACTTCAAAACACATCAAAAATATATTTAAACAAGATTACAAAGAGAGTTTGTGTAACACAAACTCAGAGGCGGCCCCCGTGGGAAACGGATCCCTGTCGGATCCGCATATTTGCTGGTCGACTGAGGATGGCATCGAGCAGGGTATGAAACCAAGACCGTAGAGATAATTAGTCCTGCGCGCTAACCGCATGACCAGGCATTGCTTTTAATCTAATGACAAACTGGTTACAAACAAATAGCCTACTATTGATAATATACCTACACATTACGGAATGAAGACTACCGGATATGTACAAATTGTATAATTTATGTCAGAAGAGCGATTTTAGATAATCTTTTGATATTGAGCATTTTCATTTAGGCCTAAATGAAACTAGAATGAGGATGTAAATCTACCTAAATTTAACTACTAATTTAGCACTCTCAATATCTATATCTACTATATTAAAATAGTAGATTAGTTTTAGTATTTTATAACATTGCAATATTGACAATCTAGACGTTAGAAATAAAAATCTACACTTTAAGCCTAGAAATTAAATTATAGATCTTGATCTAGTCTAAATCATGGCTGTCTGGTAGTGCGGTTTGAGCGCTGGACTGTCGTTTGGATTCATCGATGGTCCCAGGTTCAAACCCTGCCCACTCCCATCCCCCGTCGTCCTACGGGAGGTTTGGACTACAACTCTGAAGGAACATCCGAAACATGTAAAACAACAAACATTCTAAACTAGACCAAGAAATTCTAAATCTAGATTCTTAATGATTTTAATTAGAACTTAAATCTAAATCTAGTTTTAAAAATCTAGAAGTAGTGTAAGAAAAAAAATCTAGATCTAGTGTAAAAAAAAATCTAGATCTAGTGCAAAAAATCTAGATTAGATCTAAATCTAGCTATTATGTCTTTTTAAAATGCGAGTAACATTACGAAAGGAAAAAAATCCACTGCGTCACACGGCCTAGTTAGACTAAAAAATATCATCTCTACGAGCAGCTTGTCGAGTGTTCATAGACATCGGTGCACCGAGTGAGTTCTTTTAGCATTTCATTTAAAGAATTAACTGCATATGACGTCAAAGGAAAAAAATTCCATTACGTCACACGTCCTAGTTAGACTAAAAATGTCTTCAATACGAGCAGCTTCTCGAGGGTTCATAGACATTGGTGCACCGAGTGAGTTCTTTTAGCATTTCATTTAAAGAATTAACTGCATATGACGTCAAAGGAAAAAAATTCCATTACGTCACACGTCCTAGTTAGACTAAAAAATGTCTTCAATACGAGCAGCTTCTCGAGGGTTCATAGACATTGGTGCACCGAGTGAGTTCTTTTAGCATTTCATTTAAAGAATTAACTGCATATGACGTCAAAGGAAAAAAATTCCATTACGTCACACGTCCTAGTTAGACTAAAAAATGTCATCTTTACGAGCAGCTTCTCGAGGGATCATAGACATTGGTGCACCGAGTTTGTTCTTTTAGCATTTCATTTGATGGGCTAGTTAGACTTAATATATATATTAATATATATATATATATATACATGGGCGTAGCCAAGATTTTTTATCGGGGAGGGTTTTGGGGTCCTCCCCGCGGAAAAAAAAATATTTGTGTGTGTGTACATAATTAATCTTTATTACATTTTGACCCTTTCGGAAAACGTTTATTGCGCCCTAGAATAGGTTATTCCTGAAATTAGTGGAAAACTTGTAGACTCCCCGCCCTTGCTAGCAAGGGGGTCTGGGAGGAACTCGCAACGCTCCCTCAGCGCGGGGCGAAGCCCCGCCGCCGAGCACTATTTATGGTATTGAAAGCCAACAATATTCATATTCTGAGGTATCTACAGTGCATTATCTTGCTAATAAAAAGTTTTATTTCAAAAACCTAATGTGCTATTTTTACTGACTTAGACCCTCTCGCGCCGTTCGGCGCATTTTCTGGCAAGCTGTTTCCACAAAAATCTGTCACTGGCAATGTCTGAAGCCTCTTACCCCCTGCTCTGAGGACCTTAATGAAAGTGTTGGCGCCAAGTTGTACTAGGATGTCATTGAAACTCTTATTATGCGTAATTCGTTTTGTCGGAGAACATGCCCCGCAAAACCTCATGCGACGCTCTGTCACAACCTTACTAAGGTTTCGACTCCGGCATTTGATTTCTTTTATTTAGCCCCGATCTCTATAACTGACTCCTAAAATCTGTCTTAGCCATCTTTGTTGAGCCACATTTAGTGTTTTTCAATTTCGGCAGATGACTATTCACACTTTATTAATGGAGCCCAGCCACTGATAAAAATGTGTAACCTCTCTTAATTACGCTCTTGGAATTACATGCATGTATTTCGCTTTAGATTTTATATCAAAAAGGGAAGTTTTATCGTCAAAATCATCTGTTGAGGGGTTTTAAACTAAAAAATCTCTGGATTTTTGTTTTGTTTTTTTAAATTCAAAACCAAGAGAGAGGTTTTCAACTCAAAACGCTCTGTAGGGAAATTTTAAACTCAAAACCACCTTAAGGGGTTTTAAAAAAAAAAAAAAAGCCATCTGGAGGAGGGGGATTTAAACTCAAAACCCCTCATTCGCTTAGCTACGCTCAAAGAATTTTAGTGTAATTTACTTTTTTTTATATTGAAGAGGTATTTTTTAGCATCAAAACCATCTGAAGGGGGATTTAAACTCCACACCCCCTATGCCTAAGCTCATAGCATTTTCAGTGCGTAATTTGCTTTTTTTTTAATATTGAAGACGTATTTTTCAGCTTCAAACCCCGCTGGCGGGGGGTTTTAAACTCAAAACCCCTTTGGCTGGCTACGCTCATAGATTTTATTGTGTGTAATTTGCTTTTTTTAAAATATCGAATAGGAACTTTTTAGCTTCAAACCCCAACTGGAGGGGGTTGGATGTAAACTCAAAACCCCTTTGGCTCAGAGAATTGTCAAATATGTCATTTGCTTTTTTTATATTGAGAGGGTGTTTATCGTAATTTTTGGAGGGTTTTAAAGTCAAAATCTTCCTTAGCTGTTTTTTTGGAATTTGCATTTTTGTTAATCTGTTTATAGAAGAGGGGGATATAACTGCAAAACCCATAGTAGAGTTTTTTAACTCAAAACCCCCTTGGCTGTGCTGTGATAAGTGATGATTTAGTATTAAAATCTCACCTAAAATAAACAAAATGAAAGCAAAAAATCAGTCAATGAATTCCGTTTCATTTCGGGGGGGGGGGGGTGTTTGAACCAACATGATTATATATATATAATATTATATATATATATATATATATATATATATATATATATATATATATATATATATATATATATATATATATAGAGAGAGAGAGAGAGAGAGAGAGAGAGAGAGAGAGAGAGAGAGAGC
>JAZGLO010002097.1:0-19997 GCA_036873155.1 Biomphalaria sudanica
CGCCATTCTATTCCCATTTCGCGCCACCGCCATTCTATTCCCATTTCGCTCCACTGCCATTCTATTCTCATTTTGTTCCACTGCCATTCTATTCCCATTTCGCTCCACCGCCATTCTATTCCCGTTTCGCTCCACCGCCATTCTATTCCCATTTCGCTCCACTGCCATTCTATTCCCATTTCGCTCCACCGCCATTCTATTCCCATTTCGCTCCACTGCCATTCTATTCCCATTTTGCTCCACTGCCATTCTATTCCCATTTTGCTCCACCGCCATTCTATTCCCATTTCGCTCCACTGCCATTCTATTCCCATTTCGCTCCACCACTATTCTATTCCCATTTCGCTCCACCGCCATTCTATTCCCATTTCGCTCCACTGCCTCTCTATTCCCATTTCGCTCCACCGCCATTCTATTCCCATTTCGCTCCACTGCCATTCTATTCCCATTTCGCTCCACTGCCATTCAATTCCCATTTTGCTCCACTGCCATTCTATTCCCATTTTACTCTACCGCCATTCTATTCCCATTTCGCTCCACTGCCATTCTATTCCCATTTCGCTCCACCACCATTCTATTCCCATTTCGCTCCACTTCCATTCTATTCCCATTTCGCTCCACTGCCATTCTATTCCCATTTCGCTCCACCGCCATTCTATTCCCATTTCGCTCCACATCCATTCTATTCCCATTTTGCCTGCCATTCTATTCCCATTTCGCTCCACCACCATTCTATTCCCATTTAGCTCCACTTCCATTCTATTCCCATTTAGCTCCACAGCCATTCTATTCCCATTTCGCTCCACTTCCATTCTATTCCCATTTCGCTCCACTGCCATTCTATTCCCATTTTGCTCCACTGCCATTCTATTCCCATTTCACTCTACCGCCATTCTATTCCCATTTCGCTCCACTGCCATTCTATTCCCATTTCCCTCCACCACCATTCTATTCCCATTTCGCTCCACTTCCATTCTATAACCATTTCGCTCCACTTCCATTCTATTCCCATTTTGCCTGCCATTCTATTCACATTTCGCTCCATCGCCATTCTATTCCCATTTCGCTCCACTACCATTCTATTCCCATTTTGCTCCACAGCCATTCTATTCCCATTTCGCTCCACCGCCATTCTATTCCCATTTCGCTCCACCGCCATTCTATTCCCATTTCGCTCCACCGCCATTCTATTTTTATTTTGCTCCACTTCCATTCTATTCCCATTTTGCTCCACTGCCATTTTCCCATTTCGCTCCACTGCCATTCTATTCCCATTTCGCCCCACCACCATTCTATTCCCATTTCGGTCCACCACCATTATATTCCCATTTCGCTCCACCGCCATTCTATTCCCATTTCGCTCCACTGCCATTCTATTCCCATTTCGCTCCACCACCATTCTATTCCCATTTCGCTCCACTGCCATTCTATTCCCATTTCGCTCCACCGCCATTCTTTTCCCATTTCGCTCCACTGCCATTCTATTCCCATTTCACTCCACCGCCATTCTATTCCCATTTCGCTCCACCGCCATTCTATTCCCATTTCGCTCCACCGCCATTCTATTCCCATATTGCTCCACCGCCATTCTATTCCCATTTCGCTCCACCGCCATTCTTTTCCCATTTCGCTCCACTGCCATTCTATTCCCATTTCGCTCCACTGCCATTCTATTCCCATTTCACTCCACCGCCATTCTATTCCCATTTCGCTCCACTGCCATTCTATTCCGATTTCGCTCCACTTCCATTCTATTCCCATTTCACTCCACTGCCATTCTATTCCCATTTCGCGCCACCGCCATTCTATTCCCATTTCGCTCCACTTCCATTCTATTCCCATTTTGCCTGCCATTCTATTCACATTTCGGTCCACAGCCATTCTATTCCCATTTCGCTCCACTGCCATTCTATTGCCATTTCGCTCCACTGCCATTCTATTCCCATTTTGCTCCACTGCCATTCTATTCCCATTTTGCTCCACTGCCATTCTATTCCCATTTCGCTCCACCGCCATTCTATTCCCATTTCGCTCCACCGCCATTCTATTCCCATTTCGCTCCACCGCCATTCTATTCCCATTTTGCCTGCCATTCTATTCCCATTTCGCTCCACTGCCATTCTATTCCCATTTTGCCTGCCATTTTATTCCCATTTCGCTCCACTTCCATTTTATTACCATTTTGCCTGCCATTCTATTCCCATTTCGCTCCACTTCCATTCTATTCCCATTTCGCTCCACTGCCATTCTATTCCCATTTGGCTACACTGCCATTCTATTCCCATTTCGCTCCACTGCCATTCTATTCCCATTTTGCCTGCCATTCTATTCCCATTTCGCTCCACTGCCATTCTATTCCCATTTTGCCTGCCATTCTTTTCCCATTTCGCTCCACTTCCATTCTATTCCCATTTCGCTCCACCGCCATTCTATTCCCATTTCGCTCCACTGCCATTCTATTCCCATTTTGCTCCACTTCCATTCTATTCCCATTTCGCTCCACTGCCATTCTATTCCCATTTCGCTCCACCGCCATTCTATTCCCATTTCGCTCCACTGCCATTCTATTCCCATTTCGCTCCACCACCATTCTATTCCCATTTCGCTCCACTGCCTTTCTATTCCCATTTTGTGTCCACTTTTTTTATCCCCTCTTTCCCTTTTTCTTTTCTTTTCGTCCACCCTAACCCCCACTGCCCCCTCCCTTTTTTTTTAAAGTTCAAAACTTGCCCTCTGACCCGTAACATTGAACTCGCCTCTCGTATGCCTCCCCCCTTCTCTCAACTTTCAATGTTGTAGCGCTTTCACCTTCATTGAATCCTTTACAACGGTTAGCATTAGGTTTAGTCTGATAGGGCAGATAACTCTTACCAAGCAATAGGAACTAGTCCTACGCCTTTCAAACCGTTCTGTTTTACGAACCTAAGATCAACTCGTGGATTAAGTATGAACATCACATTTATTTAGACGTTAGAATACACTGATTTGTTAGTTGAAACACTAAGGCAGAACGATCAACACAGCAGCCTAAATAGTAACAGACAATAGCTTTGTAAATGTTAGTAGCTATGACATGTTCCGTTCATGACAAGCTACATGCACTTTGCAAAGCCTGGCTAGGTAGAGAGCATATTTGGCTTAGCCTTCATGTTCCAGTTTAAAATAAAAGTATTGTTTCACTAACATAAATAATTGGTAGGCCTACTCATTTCGATAGCAATTTTACTAATTTGCTACATGCGTCAAGTTTTACATTTAGACATGGAATAGTGATGAAGAAAACAGATAATCCAACAATTTTTATATTTAAGAATGTTTTGGGTTTACCCGTCCGGACCCACTGAGTTTGTTCGATAACACAAACTCTCTTTGTTATCTAGTATTTAAGAATGTTAGGATCGTTTAGGTTTGCATTAGGTTTTCAGAGTTTGTGTCCTTGGGTTTCAGTTTAGTAGGTTGTACGTTTTATTGCAGCAAGAATGAAGACATAGTTTAGTTGAGTTTAGTTTTTTTTTAATTTAGTTGGTTCGTTTGCTTAAAATGTCATAGGTTTGGAGTCTTGTCAAGTCTCAACTCAAATGTCTGGGCTGCTTTAAATTCAAATTGAATACATTGGTATGTTCAACTAGCTTCCACTGTTTATGACTTTACCAATCTGTTAAATGAGAGTATATATTGTATATGAGCTATCATTCGAAAACACTAGTGTGAGACATACGAAATATGGGAAGTTTCTCTTCCTTTACTTCAGTATTTATTGAAAACAAAATTACTAAATAACGCTAAAATTGATCACTAGAACTAGGCTATCAATCAAGTCCCAACCATGTCAGGCTTTACGTCGATAAATGTTGATCAGGGTCACGCTGTTATGATATGAAATACAAAGCGTTTCCTGAAGTCTGATTCCGAATATCCTATTCTTAGTAAGTATACATAACACCAAAAGCTGGTAAATAAGCCTAACTTCTGGTTATATTCAGATCGAAACCATATGATAAACCCTATTATACCACTGTAGAATTTGGCTAGGCTATCGAACTTTTGGAAAGAAACAATGCTTTGAGAATACCAAAATCCATTTAATAAGCATATTATCGATGCAGTCGGTACATTTCGTATTTAACTATAGCAGCCCTAACCTTCTGCTGGTCCGTTGACCGTATTCTGATATGAAACCTGTCAAAATGTAGGATCATTTGTTTTTCAAGTTTTGGACTCAAGAACCTCCTCAGTTCATATTGTGATCTTCATTGAATATTTTGCAATGCTTTTGAAGTTCACGTAGCTCTGCTAATTACTTGGCAGTTTTAGTTTGGTTCGTTTTATTATTATTGCATTTTGTTTTGGTTTTAATTTTTTTAAAAAGGAAACACATTCCCTCTGCTTCGTTCTACTCTAGTCGCTGCTATTATCGGCATTTCTTGTATCGAACCGACTATATTTAATAAGTGGGTGTAAATTTCTTTTTTTAAAGCAGATTATTTGTTTGGGCCAAATGTTGGATGGATCAATTTTGCAACATAGTTAAGGCGACCTGATTCTGATAAAGCAGGGCATTTTGACATACGCTTAGTCGACTCTCCTAAGCAATGTTCTCTAATTTTCCATATTGTCAAACAACATCAAATTTAATGATCGGGATTTTACCGCACATTTTGGTCCTAATAGGTCGGCCTTGTAAATGCCTTGTGTCGGAATAGAGATCGAGATCTTCTTGTCATTCTTGTAACATTAAAAATGAAGCTTGTCAACTTTATGGTCATGTAACAGTCTTGAACATTTCCCGCCCAATACATTTCCCACCCTTCCCCATACAGCTGTCAAAATTTTTTAATATTATCTTGATTAGTGTAGACTAGGAATTGTGTAACATACGTCTTTGGTAATATATTTTTTGTGCTATTTAAATGTTATAGTGTTGTAAGGCTACAGTAACATTCATCGTGTTATAAGTCTGCAGTAACATTCATTGTGCAAAAACATTGTGCAGTAACATTCATTGTGTTACAAGCCTATAGGAACACTCATTTTGTGTAAATAACATCTAATATAGTATTTGCATACAGTTACATTCATAATTTGGTATCATTCATTGTTACAAACCTTCAGTAACATTAATTGTGTTATACACTTGCAGTAACATTCATTGTGTTACAAACCTGAAGTAACTCCATTTCTCCGCACAGACATGTTTTATATTAACTTGTATTGATCTGTGAAATGTAAACTTCAAAATGGTTGTGATGCGTGTATGTGTTGGCCAATCATCACTTTGAAATTAAATACGTGTCCATATCACACAAAAGCACAAGCTCCGAGTTTCCTACTCTTACTATGTACATTCAAGCAGTCTGTTGCACTCACACACACACGCGCGCGCGTGCGTAAACTTGTAGTGCTTTTCTCATTTTGCTTAAATACCTATATATATGTAACTGTCTAGGTCAGATGTCGCAAACTGCGGCTCTCGAACCGCATGCGGCTCTATGACTCCTTGGCTGCGGCTTTTCCACACACAAAAAAAGTTTAGTTCATGCACGTGACAGAACTAATCTTGGCTGTGGTAGTGCAGACACGTGACAGGCCTATTCTTGGCTGTGGTAGTGCAGACACGTGACAGGCCTATTCTTGGCTGTGGTAGTGCAGACACGTGACAGGCCTATTCTTGGTTGTGGTAGTGCAGACACGTGACAGGCCTATTCTTGGCTGTGGCAGTGCAGACACGTGACAGGCCTATTCTTGGATGTGGTAGTGCAGACACGTGACAGGCCTATTCTTAACCGTGAAAGTGCAGACACGTGACAGGCTTATTCTTGGCTGTGGTAGTGCAGACACGTGTTAGGCCTATTCTTGATTGTGGTAGTGCAGACACGTGATAGGCCTATTCTTTGCTGTGGTAGTGCAGACACGTGACAGGCCTATTCTTGGCTGTGGTAGTGCAGACACGTGATAGGCCTATTCTTGGCTGTGGTAGTGCAGACACGTGACAGGCCTATTCTTGGCTGTGGTAGTGCAGACACGTGACAGGCCTATTCTTGGTTGTGGTAGTGCAGACACGTGACAGGCCTATTCTTGGCTGTGGTAGTGCAGACACGTGACAGGCCTATTCTTGGATGTGGTAGTGCAGACACGTGACAGGCCTATTCTTAACCGTGAAAGTGCAGATACGTGACAGGCTTATTCTTGGCTGTGGTAGTGCAGACACGTGTTAGGCCTATTCTTGATTGTGGTAGTGCAGACACGTGATAGGCCTATTCTTTGCTGTGGTAGTGCAGACACGTGACAGGCCTATTCTTGGCTGTGGTAGTGCAGACACGTGATAGGCCTATTCTTGGCTGTGGTAGTGCAGACACGAGACAGGCCTATTCTTGGCTGTGGTAGTGCAGACATGTGACAGGCCTATTCTTAACCGTGATAGCGCAGACACGTGACAGGCCTATTCTTGGCTGTGGTAGTGCAGACACGTGACAGGCCTATTCTTGGCTGTGATAGTGCAGACACGTGACAGGCCTATTCTTGGCTGTGGTAGTGCAGACACGTGACATTCCTATTCTTGGCTGTGGTAGTGCAGACACGTGACATTCCTATTCTTGGCTGTGGTAGTGCAGAAACGTGACAGGACTATTCTTGACCGTGTCAGTACAGACACGTGTTAGGCCTAATCCTGACCGTGGTAGTGCAGACACGTGATAGGCCTATTTTTGGCTGTGGTAGTGCAGACACGTGACAGGCCTATTCTTGGCTGTGGTAGTGCAGACACGTGATTGGCCTATTCTTGGCTGTGGTAGTGCAAACACGTGACAGGCCTATTCTTGGCTGTGGTAGTGCAGACACGTGACAGGCCTATTCTTGGCTGTGGTAGTGCAGACACGAGACAGGCCTATTCTTGGCTGTGGTAGTGCAGGCACGTGACAGGCCTATTCTTGGCTGTGGTAGTGCAGACACGTGACAGGCCTATTCTTAACCGTGATAGTGCAGACACGTGACATTCCTATTCTTGGCTGTGGTAGTGCAGAATCGTGACAGGACTATTCTTGACCGTGTCAGTACAGACACGTGTTAGGCCTAATCCTGACCGTGGTAGTGCAGACACGTGATAGGCCTATTTTTGGCTGTGGTAGTGCAGACACGTGACAGGCCTATTCTTGGCTGTGGTAGTGCAGACACGTGACATTAATATTCTTGGCTGTGGTAGTGCAGACACGTGTTAGGCCTATTCTTGGCTGTGGTAGTGCAGACGTGTGACAGGCCCATTATTGGCTGTGGTAGTGCAGACACGTGACAGTCCTATTCATGGCTGTGGTAGTGCAGACACGTGACAGGCCTATTCTTGGCTGTGGTAGTGCAGACATGTGACAGGCCCATTATTGGCTGTGGTAGTGCAGACACGTGACATTCCTATTCATGGCTGTGGTAGTGCAGACACGTGACAGGCCTATTCTTGACCGTGGCAGTGCAGACCGGTGTTAGGCCTATTCCTGACCGTGGTAGTGCAGACACGTGATAGGCCTATTCTTGGCTCTTGTAGTGCAGTCACGTGACAGGCCTATTCTTGGCTGTGGTAGTGCAGACACGTGACAGGCCTTTTCTTAACCGTGATAGTGCAGACACGTTACAGGCCTATTTTTGGCTGTAATAGTGCAGACACGTGACAGGCCTATTCTTAACCGTGATAGTGCAGACACGTGACCGGCCTATTCTTAGCTGTAATTGTGCAGACACGTGACATTCCTCTTCTTGGCTGTGGTAGTGCAGACACGTGACATTCCTATTCTTGGCTGTGGTAGTGCAGACACTTGACAGGCCTATTCTTGGCTGTGGTAGTGCAGACACGTGATAGGCCTATTCTTGGCTGTGGTAGTGCAGACACGTGACAGGCCTATTCTTGGCTGTGGTAGTGCAGACACGTTACAGGCCTATTTTTGGCTGTAATAGTGCAGACACGTGACAGGCCTATTCTTAACCGTGATAGTGCAGACACGTGACAGGCCTATTCTTAACCGTGATAGTGCAGACACGTGACAGGCCTATTCTTGGCTGTGGTCGTGCAGACACGTGAAATTAATATTCTTGGCTGTGGTAGTGCAGACACGTGACAGGCCTATTCTTGGCTGTGGTCGTGCAGACACGTGACATTAATATTCTTGGCTGTGGTAGTGCAGACACCTGACAGGCCTATTCTTGGCTGTGGTAGTGCAGACATGTGACCTGCCTTTTCTTAACCGTGATAGTGCAGACACGTGACAGGCCTATTCTTGGCTGTGGTCGTGCAGACACGTGACAGGCCTATTCTTGGCTGTGGCAGTGCAGACACGTGACAGGCCTATTCTTGACCGTGACAAAGCAGACACGTGACAGGCCTATTCTTGGCTGTGGTAGTGCAGACATTTGACAGGCCTATTCTTAACCGTGATAGTGCAGACACGTGACAGGCCTATTCTTGGCTGTGGTAGTGCAGACACGTGACAGGCCTATTCTTGGCTGTGGTCGTGCAGACACGTGATAGGCCTATTCTTGACCGTGACAAAGCAGACACGTGACAGGCCTATTCTTGGCTGTGGTTGTGCAGACACGTGACAGGCCTATTCTTGGCTGTGGTAGTGCAGACATTTGACAGGCCTATTCTTAACCGTGAAAGTGCAGACACGTGACAGGCTTATTCTTGGCTGTGGTAGTGCAGACACGTGTTAGGCCTATTCTTGGTTGTGGTAGTGCAGACACGTGATAGGCCTATTCTTGGCTGTGGTAGTGCAGACACGTGACAGGCCTATTTTTGGCTGTGGTAGTGCAGACATGTGATATGCCTATTCTTGACCGTGGCAGTGCAGACACGTGACAGGCCTATTCTTGGCTGTGGTAGTGCAGACACGTGACAGGCCTATTCTTGGCTGTGGTAGTGCAGACACGTGACAGGCCTATTCTTAACTGTGATAGTGCAGACACGTGACAGGCCTATTCTTGACTGTGGTAGTGCAGACACATGACAGGCCTATTCTTGGCTGTGGTCGTGCAGACACGTGACATTAATATTCTTGGCTGTGGTAGTGCAGACACGTGACAGGCCTATTCTTGGCTGTGGTAGTGCAGACACGTGACATGCCTATTCTTGACTGTGGCAGTGCAGACACGTGACAGGCCTATTCCTGACCGTGGTAGTGCAGACACGTGATAGGCCTATTATCGACCGTGGTAGTGCAGACACGTGACAGGCCCTTTTTTTGGCTGTGGTAGTACAGACACGTGATAGGCCTATTCTTGGCTGTGGTAGTGCAGACACGTGATAGGCCTTTTATTTACTATTTTGCTTTGAAAGATACCAGCAAACGTTTTCAAAACGCACTACCTAAAGAAAGAGAACAGATGCACAATTTTAGTAATCACAAAAGCACTGAAAGTAATTCACAAGCATATGCATCATTATTTCACTTGCATAATTGCATCATAGATACATAGGGATATATTTTGTATATTAAATTTATTTGTTTTAGCTTTAAGCGATCGGGCCTACGACGGCGCTAGGGAGGTGCATGCAATTCTTAAAAGACATAAGCGTTAAGTAGATATTTAGCATATGTTGAAACTGAAAGCTTGGAAAAAGCATCCAATTCTATTAGAAAAATATTGCCTCGAGTTAAACAAATAAAGCGAAAAGTCTGACAAATGCAAGAAATAGATATGTCGAAAAAAACAACAACCTCTGCTTTGAGAAACGCTGCTGAAGTAATCGTGTATTATTGCGTTAGTTTTATTTCAATTATTTCCTTATTTGAATGTTAAAGGGTATCTCTCTATTTTTAGGGGCTTTGGGCCTGAGAATATTGTTCGTATAGAACAGACGATACTCATTAAACAGTATCGCCTGAGAATAATGTTCGTATAAAGCAGACGATACTCATTAAACAGTATCGATCTGTAAATTTATATTTGTTGTTTCACGACATGGAGCGCTGTGAACACGGTGGTTCCCCCAGACATCAAGAGACTGCATTGACTCCACTAGTTAATCTTTAGCTTCATGATCCTTAGAGTTCAAGGTGCGGGATCGAACAGGGTTATGTTGCTGAGCCAAAACGTACGAGTGCAAGTCCCTGTTGAGGTTTTATAGTTCACCACAGATTTACAAGCTCCTCCAAAAAAAAAAGGGTTTGTGCGACAAGCGTTTTGCTTCATAATAAGTTTCAGAAATTCTTAAGAAATTTATTCTTGTGGCAATACACTCGTTTCTTTTAGTAAGAAGATCGCAGGTCAAATTAAATTTACTTCAAAAGGAATCAAACTGGCCGGTACTGAAGTAAAAGAGAAGGATGTTCGAGGATGTAGAGCATGTCATTGTGGCATGAGTTTGATCCTATTCATGCTCAGCACAAGATGTCTACTGCCACTCTTTTTAATGGGAAGGACTTGCTAAGACCTTAAGCTATTAAAGACACGGGGGTCTATGTAGGAAATATGTTCTACTTGCTCTTTTTTCAAGATGATTGAAAATATCTCTGTAACCGTTTTTGTGGCCCCCAAGTTAGCTGGGGCCCTAAGCCCTATAGACATGTCCATACTTTGCATCAGGAGGAAAAGTAAAGCAGTTGATTGTTGTCTTGGTGTCTTCGTAGAAGTAGTAGGTCTCGGACATTAGTGACCTTCGCTTCTTCACCTTCATTTTTGGAACTTAATACATTCCATTCAACGACAAGGCTCCATGGTGACATTTAAATAGTAAAGTTAAGTATTCATTTCAGACTTTGCCTTCTACAGGGCATCTGTTTTCTTTGGCCGACTGTAAATGAGGGTGTCATACGGCCAGCACAACGACCGACCGCTTAACTTTCCCTAACTAATGTCAGGTACCCATTAGAGTTTTAGGGTCTCAGGGGCGTATTAAAAATCCCGAATTTCAAAATCCTAGCCTTTACCTAGATTCGAACCAGATATCTTTAGTCTTAAGGCCAAGCGCTTTATCACTCCGCTTCCCTGACCGACATATTGAGATTTGGGATATTCTAAAACATCGCGATACTATAAATATGTTCATATTTCCAAATCGTTTATTTGTGGAATCAATATCAACTTTTTAGGTTTGTTCTTTTTTCACCCCCCAGCCAGTCATTAAAAAAACAATCCCACATTAAGAGATCATATGTAAATAAAATATTTTGTTTAGAATATCGATCTGTTTATTTAGCTAATATTTGATATCAACTTGACTTATCGATTTCTTATTAAAAATCCTTTCAAGCTATGTAGAAACAATTGAGGCATCATCATTTCCTTTGCCGGGATATTGTGACGCTACGTTCAAAATAATTGTAGGTTTTTAATATTGGCTGTCACCACAGTAGTTTTTGAAACCTACAGAAACCTTTTCAAAATTAAACATTTTTTTTTCATCATTTTTTTTAAATCGATTTTTTGCTCATAAATGATCCTGAAATTAGCAAATTGCTATAAGCAATTCTTTTAATCGCCTAATGGCTAACTGACTTAACATTATACAGTAGATACAGTCGAATCTAGTTAATCGGACCATACTAGTTAATCGGACCGTCCGTTGTTGTTTTTTCTGATGGAATCCTAAGGTGCAGAAATAATTCCTATCATACAACTGAATAAGTTTAAATGTACCTACCGATTATTAGGACCAAAATGATTGCGTCCCGATGTGGTCTGATTAACCGAATTGGACGGTATAAAAGCATATTAGCCTTTAAGGTAAAGCAGACATGCCTACAGTCCCGCATTATGCGGAACCGTCCCGCAAAAGCATCAAAAAAGCTCACATGTTCCGCCGTTCCGCATTCACGATTTTTTGCAAGTCTGAATTCTGATTTTTCATTATTTATTAATAATGCGAAATGAAATTACTGAATGCAAAATCAAATATATATAGGTCTGTGTTTATTGTTTACATTTCATCTCCTCCCGGACCCGGTGTGTCCTGAATTTACAAAGATACGGTTGAGCAAGATCTAGAAATAGATCTAGAACTCTAGATCTAAATACTAGATCTATTCTTAGAATTTAGAATCTAGTAAGTGCTAATAAGCCAAATGTTCCATTCAAATCCCTTTCTTTTCCCGACAATGGCTCTACTAGTCAAGACTAGATCTAGTCTCTAGACTATCCCGTTGCCGTACGGTTTTATATTCAATTGTCACTATTGTAACTATTCTAACACTAACTCAACTGGTTATGTTTCTAAGTAATCTAAGAAAAGGATTTTTTTTAAAATACGTTATTAAAGACCTAGATCTAGACATAAATGTAATTAATTAACCAAGACACAGTAAGGCTAAGGCATAAATAAGGCTATAGATCTACTTATTCTTATAGTATTAATTAATTATTATAATATTATTATTAAGTAGGCTGGCCTATTATTACATAGTCAATGATAGTCTAAATTAATTATTGTTTCTAGATCTAAAAGTAGGACTAGCACTAGATCAGTAGATGATACTAAATCTAGAAATAGACTTAGAAGGTGATGATAGATTAGATTCTAGATTTCTATGTATCATTATGTAATAAATTTAGTTCTCAATAAGTCTATAGATCTAGACATTAATATTTAGATCTATAATGTTATTATTATAATCTGTGTTCTTAGACTTAGAGGACTTATTATATGTAGGTCTAGACTAGTAGACTCTTAAATTATTTTAGATCTAGAACTAGAGAAAACATCTAGACTATTAGAGTAGAGCCCTAGAAAAGGATAGATAATCAAGTAGATCTAGAATAATCTAGATCTAGTCAGTAGATTTAGATCTAGTAGTAACAAATAAAAATAGATATAGTAACATTTGAGTCTAGGTCATTACAATACATTTTGGTTAGAATTCATCATATAGGAGTTAGAACTATTGATTTCAAACAAAGGACATAATTATGAATTAAAGGTTTTCTTACGTTTAATTATACTATTTACATCTAATTTATAATAAGCAAACTAGTATTGTTATTAAAGTAATATAATTGAAGTTTTATTTATATTGCGTACAGTATGGCTAACAAACATAAACGCGTTTATGTTTCACATTGGGGCCCAAAAATTTCACATTTTCAACCTGAGTGTTCCACATTCTGGGTCTTGGGGGTAGGCATGTCTGGGTAAAGGATAGGTCTCTATAACCCTTACACATTTAAAAGTTCCAATAGGCTTTGCGTAGGCCATTTTACTTATCCCTGCAGAAACATGAGTGAAGCCACTCCCCTTGTAAAGGGGGGGGGGGTAGAGCGATGGAAATAGAAAGTTTTAGCCCACAATCTTGATTTACTGGAAACCTGTTTATTGAAGAATATCTAATGGTCTAACGATACGGTTACTGTGTTCGAAGTGAAACCTACGGTTATGAAACGGAAGTAATTACACATGTTTTGAAATTAACAAAACAAAATATAGATTTGCTCATGTAGTGAAATCAGATGGCTGAAATAGTTTGCTGAAATTGTTAGAACTTGTCTAGGATTTGGCCAAAAATATTAGGCTAAAATCATAGGAAATAGCAATGGATTTTCTTAATTTATATTTAAGAAAGAAAAAACAAGCACAGTTCTTAACTGAAGACATATTTTTGTTAGCCTAAATTAAAATGACGTCGTGTCTGTGATGTCGAAGACAGTGTCTCTCCCACCACTTCCTGTCTCTGTGACATTCTGCTCGTGAATTGAAATTTAGTGCGTCATTCCTTGACAGCCATTTTGTGCAGAGAATCTCGTTAATTAATAGGGCATCAAGTTTTCAAATAGCGTAGTAATATGGGCTTGCAGACGATAATGGTTCTCTTGGGACTTCTTGGAAGGCATCAAGAATGAATGCGTTTGTTTCTTTAAAAAACAACAACTTCATTAATCAATGTTTCCATCCATACAGCCTTCTATCTATCTATCTATCTATCTATCTATCTATCTATCTATCTATCTATCTATCTATCTATCTATCTTTCTATCTATCTATCTATCCACCCCTCCGTTCTTCTGTCTCTCTGTCTGTCCGTTCGTTCGTTCGTCTATCTTTCCGTCCGTTCGTCTGTCTGTCGCTTCGTCTTTCTGTCTGTTCTTCTGTCTTTCTGTCCTACCATCCATCGATCTATCTCTCCCTTCTACCTTTTTTCCATCCATCCATGCCGATCACGTCTTACGACCTTAGCGCGCTCTGCCGAATGAACTGGTATCGTTTACCTTTAGCTTTGCACTGTGTTACAAATAAACATTACACTACAGGCGGAGCTTACCTTTAAGGATAGCATTGCAATTATTGTTTGCTAAGAATATCAATCAATACACCTGTGTGTGTGAGTTCGCAGAAACAATTTTTGTGTATGTGTGTGTGGGGAGGCGTGTGGTGTGTGTGTGTGTGTGTAGTAAGACGTATGACAAAGTGTAATTTAATATTTTATTGAGTTCTATCGAGTTTCGCCACCTGTCATCTAAAGTAACACAATTGAGTCCTATGTCATAGCTTCTTAATGAATCGCTGTGTCTTTTTGAACTCCCAAGTTTATTGTGTATTGGGTCTGACCACATTGACAATTCTGTCCTGAAAATTATATATTACATCAAGTCGTCTTATGTAGGAACAGATCAATATGTATTTGTGTTTTAACTCGATCAACTTTGCCCTCACACCGTTCTCTCTCTCTCTCTCTCTCTGTCTTGTCTCTCTCCATCTCTCTCTCTCTCTATCTTGTCTCTCTCTTTCTCTCTCTCTCTATCTTGTCTCTCTCTGTCTCTCTCCCTCTCTCTCTATCTTGTCTCTCTCTCTCTATCTTGTCTCTCTCTGTCTCTGTCCCTCTCTCTCTATCTTGTCTCTCTCTCTCTCTATCTTGTCTCTCTCTGTCTCTCTCCCTCTCTCTCTATCTTGTCTCTCTCTCTCTCTCTATCTTGTCTCTCTCTGTCTCTCTCTTTCTGTTTCTCTCTGTCTTTCTGTCTCTTTCTATCTATCTATCTATCTATCTATCTATCTATCTATCTATCTATCTATCTATCTATATCTATCTATTTATCAATCTCTCTCTCTCTCTCTGTATATATATATATATATATATATATATATATATATATATATATATATATATATATATATATATATATATATATATATATATATATATATACACTGGTCACTTCTAAACGTCTTAATAGTAGGTCCATTTAGGATCGGAAAGTGACGCACTTTGGTTGAAATCACAGTTTTGATCAGACCGGCACACACACACACACAACTCACAACTTTATGATCAGACATTTAGTCACTGGTTGAACAGTTTATGAGTTACGAGTTTCTTTATAACTTTTTTAAAATGGAAACTCCGGTCTGAGCGGAATGCTTTAGTGGTGCAAACTAAATAGTAATATATAATAAAATAATAACAATCTTTATTTTCCACAAGGACAATTATCTTACAAATTGTGCGTGACACCAAACAAAACAAATAACTGGAGGAAACAAAATATACATTCACACTAGACTCACTCAAAAGTTGCATGTTAAATGTTTATATTAGATAATTGAATCGTATTGAATGATCTAATTACCAGGGGAACAAAGGAGTTTTTGTGTCATTGTCTTTGTAAGCGGTGTCTTGTATCTCCTTTTACATAGTAACATCACACAATCCTGACCAACAGGGTGATTTTTTAAATTCTAAACTCTATTTAGCTTTCTTATGAATTTTTATCTCAAAATGTAGCCCAAATGTTTTTTTGTTTTTTTTACTAATATGTATGTAGTGTAGAGTTAGATTTATTACAAAGGTTATAGCAACTCACTCTGTCTGGTACATTATTTTTACATGTTAGTTCTCGGATCAAGTTGAAACTGTACACAATTATTTGTATACGCATCTAGCAATACATGAATCAATTAAAAAAATTAACCAATTAGTAAATTAATTATTTTTATTTTTTATATAGAAAAAGGGAAAAAAATGCTACTTATTGAAAAGTGTGGTTGTATAATGTAAAGCTATTTCCCTTATTACGTTTTGCACATTCGAATCAAGTTAAAATTTTGCATAATTATTCCTAGTCGATGCGGGGAAGAACCACTGGATCACTGCCATATATCTCACTTATACAACATTTACCTCTCCTGTTTGAGTATAAAACAAAATTAATTAATTAATTACCACTAAATGATTAAATACTTGTTTAATTTTTTGGATGAATGACGTCATATATTATCTTCGACTCTGAATAATTGTGCACAATGTAATCTCGATCAGAGAAGGGGAAGAAGAACAAACAAAAGTGTAAAGCAATCCACCCAGATAAACAGATCTAAGCTTTAGAACAAAGGATTGTTACAAACGTATTGGGAATCTTAAAGCATTCAAATTCTCCTTGGCCATGCGACTAACTGCTTGGATATGTAACGAATAGACTCACGCATCGTTAGCACATTAAAAAAAAAAAAAAACTTGATTGAATTCATTGTTTAGAAAAACTAACTTATTTCTTGCTCATGGGACTTCAGTGTTAAAGGGGAAAAAAAAGAGGACTATTTTAAGGGTTGGGGATATAAAGTTTGGTTACCTAGGGACACACTTATGTAAAGGAGGGGTGAAATAGACTACCAGGCAGACAATAAGAGGCGAGGTCGTAGGAACTCATTCCAGCACAGACAAAGCGCCAGTGTTTTTAGTGTCAGAGAGTCTCCGTTTGTCCGAGGCTGCTCTCCCTCCAGCGTACACCAGCCTCGCCCGCCTCGACCCCGAGTCCGTCACTAGATTGTAGTCACCGGCTCTCCCCTTCCACCCCTTCCCTAGGGTAGACGCTCACTCAGCTAATCCTATGCATGACGCTCGGGGTTACTTTAACTGCCCGGTCAAATTTAGCTTTTTAAATTTAAATCTCCCCGGCGAAAGCCCCCATTGGAGCCAGTTGTATTTCAGTGAGTTGGCTAACTACACGACGGGGAACTGAGGGGTGAGTAATTATTAGTGTCATTTGGATTTCGATATGTATATATAATCACACACACACACATAAATTTACTTAGTATCACATTTGTAATAAATAAAAAATAAAGTAGCATAAGAAATAAACAAAAACAAACGAAGCTAAAATCTAAGAGAGAAGTCTGACATTTCGTAGGTCTACCTTTTCTTGGAGAACATTCGTATGTGTTTTGTTCCGTTCACAATCAATCAGGTTTTGGTTGAACAATTAACTTGATGTTTCTTGCTTGTAATTAGAAATGGGAAATTAACATTTATTATTGAAATACAGCGTTTGACATTTTAATATTATCATTAATATCTACAGCTTTGTTTTTAAGAACGCGTTCTGTATACTATTTTAAAAAATGCATTGACTTGAATTATCTGATGAACCCTAAGAGATAGTATTGATTTTAATAGAGCAAAGGGCATTGGATGCCAATATCAATTTGAATCTTGGCACATATACACTGATAGGGCAGAGTTACTTTTTGTAAGACTCTGGATTGATGTATTTTAGTGACGCTTACATGTAATATTTCCTGTTGAGACAAGACATTTATGGTAATAGAGTAGCTCTTGCTCCAAGTACAAATGGCATAATCATTAAATTGACTTTATGTAGCTCTCATTAAGATTGGACACATGTCATGTCTTTGGATGTGCACGTGCCATTGTTTCAAGACTATTACATGTTAATTGTGTGGCATAGCTGCATGTTACATGTCATCGACATAACATTGTTTTACTAATAAAAGCACTAGTTACGACTTCTCACGACAAGCATAAATGTATACACGCAAAATAGAAATAAATCATAAAAAAAAATAAAGCTTATCTAAGGGAAAAAACGCACAACTACACACACACACACACGCACGCACGCGCACACACACACACACACACACAGAGAGAGAGAGAGTAAATTACTTTCCTTATTTGATCTGAAACAAAATAAGAAGTTGACTAATTGATTAATTTTTGTAATCGATTAATGTTTTGTTAGATGCACTAAACAATTGTTTAAACTTTCAACTTGATCCGAGAACAGGTGTGTGAGAAATGTCAAGTTCAATTATCTAAGGGGACGAAACCCTACATATTTAGCCGTATCCGTGAACACTGAAGGATTAATTTCCCTTGTTGGTATCAAAGAAAATAAATGACAACCCATGATTAAAGAATCTGATTCTAGACTTTTTAAAAAATTGATTCGTGTCTTGTCTATGTCAATGAATAATTGTGTAAATTTTCAACTTGATCCTTGAATGGGTTTGGCAGAAATGACGTGTATAAACATTTTAGCAAGCAGCAAGAAAGAGTGAGGGATATAAGCTTTGTAAAAAAACGAGCAGTAATTGTTGAAGTATGTTAGCACATTTTTAATGTGGGTACCTTCACAACCAATGCTAATCTATGCCTAGAGTACCAAGACAAAAAATCACTTTTTGAAAATGTAAACATTTTTAGACATATTTTGTTTGCGATAGGTTTTTTTTTATCAGGGTCTCTTAGTGTTTGGGTTTTTTTTTTTGACATCTTCTGGTGATACCTAGTTACCTGGGTACTTTCTCTTCATGGCGGCAGTGGAGGTTTTCAAGCTGTTTTAAAAACAGTCCTATTCGGCAATGTAGGCCTATGCCACGTGACCTCAGGACTCTCATTTAAACCCTGGGCTAAATGTTTGTGGGAGTATGTACCGTGAAAAAGGGTAGTGGGTGACTGTCGCGAAATTATAAGTTGTATTGATATTGTGAGAGGAGAGTCGTAACTAAACACTCACAGAACAATAGTGTACACTTTGATGGGAAGGGTCGTCATACTTTATCGATCTTCTTGCATAACTTCCATTTGGTTGCTGCTGGTCCGCGAGACTCAAACTAAACCTTCCTATGCGCCTGAAGACACCAGGGCTTGCGAAAAGACTGAGGTGATCATTGGAAGAAACATAGGCCGAAAGATATTTTGTATTTGACACATTATATTGAGAGCTGTTATACCTTCATATTCAAGTCAACGAGTGTATGATCTGAATATCTGAAGATCTGTCCCCAAGGGCGGTTAACGGCGCGTGTCGAGTCATGCACCATGGAAAGCGAACTGGTAAAGGAAGGGACTGTTATAGTATTTCCGTCATCTCTACCAATGCAGCACACGGTTCTAGCATTGGATTGTTGTTATATCAAAGTCTCACAAACAATGTTTACCACATTTTTAAAGTGTTTTCATTCCTAATATTGGAGCAATAGTTCTTACGAGGATTTACGCTTACACCTTCGACACACTTGTGAACATACCATTTTGATTTTGTTGTAGATAATGAAATACAATGTATACCGTACAACATGTAGGGCATTAACTATGGATGTAAGCTATATTCACAATGTAGGCTTCTTTTTTTTTTAACAAATCATCGGCTTTGAGAAAAAAAAATTAATACTGTTTTGTAAAAAAAAAAAATATATATAGTTTATTACATCGCTTTGTCGTCGCCACGATGATCTGTTAATAGGCTAACAACTGTCAAAAAACGTAAGCTTAAACTCTATGGTCGTATCACAAGGTCTTCAGGGCTTGCATAGACATTCCTTCAGGGAACAGTACCAGAAAAAGATGAGGCAGAGAATGCGACGGGAAGACAACATAAAAAAAATGGACAGGTTTGTCATTGAAACATTCTATCTAAGGCAAAAGACAGAGAAAGGCTGTCAACAGATCTTGTGTGGTGCCCCAACTGTCTAACAGGGATATGTGAAGGTGAAGGTAATCGCTATGTTTTAAGAATTTTATCTAGTTACTGCGGTACTTTGATGGTTCATTTAAATTGTAAACTTACTATGTACTTATATGGTTAGCATTATTCTTTAGCTATACATCATCACTATATTCTTTAACTATACATCATCACTATATTCTTGAGCTATACATCATCACTATGTTCTTTAGCTATACATCATCACTATATTCTTTAACTATACATCATCACTATATTCTTGAGCTATACATCATCACTATGTTCTTTAGCTATACATCATCACTATATTCTTTAACTATACA
>JAZGLO010002099.1:0-25577 GCA_036873155.1 Biomphalaria sudanica
ATCTGTTTAAATGTGTATATAAATCTGTTTAAATGTGTATATAAATCTGTTTAAATGTGTATATATATATCTGTTTAAATGTGTATATATATCTGTTTTACATTTAGCAATCTAACCAGAAATAAAATCAGATCCATTGAGAATGGTGCTTTCAATTCTCTGATGAACATTTATACAATGTAAGTAGTTTCATGTCAACTGGCTTAAACTATATTTTGTTATATAGTATACATTTTCCTTTCCAATGTATTCATCCCTAAAATGATCTACTTTTCCTGCAAATAACTTTTCCTCACCAAACCATTTTTTTTCCCCCCATAAATGTGTGGGATGCTACGTGTGTCCTTTATAACACCTCCTTCTATCCACATTTCTTTGTCTGTGTTTTTATCTGGCCATGGTTTGACCTCTTCAATTCTTCAATACATGTGTAGCATCCCCCCCTCTCCTTTTTTTGTTCTTTTTATAAAGCAAAAGATCCTTATGACAATCCTTAACAAAGCCAAATAAAACTTCACAAATGAGTGGCCCAACCTAGGAGGAAGTTGTCAGTGGCTCTCAAAACCCATGGTGTAGAACATTCATATCTATCCGCTCCTTGTACTTTCTGTTCTAATGGATAAAGCTAAACATCTACTTTTTGCCTTACATTGAAGCAGCATTATGGGAATGCAAAACTTCTCTTGGGAAAAAAAAATGAACTTTTTGTTGAAGTTATAAATGATCACAATGATTTGATGTCTTTCCTTCATGCATATAGCACGCTCAGTGCGCTGTGGTCTAATCTCTCTTTTGTAGACCAGTATTTGAGTTGCAGGGGCATGTATCTGGAAGAAGATTTCCATGCTACCTTTAGGCACTCAGCAAACATAATTCTAAGTCTGGATTTGAACTCAATCCCCCATGTTAGGTGGCCAAGCCTAAGCCAAGCGATTTTGGCCTCTTAGCTACATGTCATTCATAGGAGCTTATATAGTGAGAAAATAAAATTATTGTTTTATATTTGGTCTCTTAAGTATGATAAAAAATTTTATGAAGCTCTTAAATGCAAATCAAATTTCACTTTTTTTGTCTAATTCTTTTTTCCCCAGTGACCTGACACATAACATGATCCGAGATATTGGAGAGAAAGTCTTTATGGGACTACCCACTCTTGCAAAAATGTATGTAACTCTAAAATAAATAAGATATGATAAGAGAGATAAGATAATTTTATTGATCCAATCAAATGGTAATTCAGTTTGACTACAATTGACAACCTCAGCGTAACTACTTTACAAAAATAATATGGATGAAAAATTGGAATAACATTCACTCACAAAACACATACACATTCACAACCAACACTTTATGAGTTTGACTTCCATGTACTTCTCGATGACGACAGCTGATCTTGTAACACTCTGACCGAAAATAGGATAAAGGAGTTTTTAAATCTTTCTGTTTTAGTCCTAATGGAAAGGAGATGACCACTTTGTTCAGATCTTATGTAACAGTGGTTTAATGGGTGCAGGTTGTCTTTAAGAATTGTGAGTGTTTTGGAAATGCATCTTTCTTGAAAAAGCTCTTCAAGAGATGGTAGCTGTATTTGAGTGATATACGATGCTTTTTTAATTAGTCTATTAAGTCTATGTCTTTGTGCCAGTGAAGTATTACCATAGCAGCAGGTGATGGCAAAGTTGATTAGACTGCTGATAGTTGCTGTGTAGAAAAGTTTGATTATTCTTTTGTCCATGTTAAATTTTCTTAGCTTTCTGAGATAGAAGAGTCCCTGTTGAATTTTCTTGTATATGTTTTGACAGCGTTCATTCCATTTTAGTTTGTTGTTGATAGTTGTAAATCAATAAAGAAATTGTTTTATTAGGATTCACAGCTGTAAAAATGTCCTTTTTAAAATTACTATTGAAATTTAAAATATCAGTCAGGATAATTGCTGTTCATGTTGTATGTGCTTTGGACTTGGACTGTCATCTTAATGGTCCTGGGTTCGAACCCTGCCCATTGTCATTCTCCGCTGTCCTGCAGGCGTCTGGGTTAGGATGTAATAATCCTCAGTTCTGAAGGAACTTCTGAAACATTTAAGAAAATACATTTCAATCTGTACATTTCTGTACAATTCATCATCAAACTCCTTTTGAGTGAGGGTGTGAGAGGCTCAAATCTTCTCTTGCAAAAGCCCTGCTGTTTTGCATACTACATACATGCCACCATCTGTACATTTAAGTCTTCATATTGACTATTTTCATTATCAGAGTTTTTGTTTATTTGTCAAAATTACTCTACTGTGGAGTTATAATCCATCAACCGCTAATCATTTGTAGGAGCTGTAGCTGAGTGGTAATGCGCTTGGCATCTGAACCGGGAGTCTTGGGTTTAAATCCTGGGATTTTTAATTTTGGGATCTTTAGGTGCCTTTGAGTCCACCCAGCTCTAATGGGTACATGACATTAGTTGGGGAAAGGTAAAGGGCATTGGTCATTTTGCTGGACACATGACACCCTCATTAACCGTAGGCCACAGAAAAAGATGACCTTTACAATATCTGCCATAATCTGCCACAAGGTCTGAAAGGGTAACTTTACTTACTAACCATTTGAATCTTTTCAGAATTAATTTTAAAATTTCAAGATATTTACTATTTTGCAAGCAATAGTGAAGTTTCTAACAAAACATTTGGTGTAAAATAAATGCATTTTCTTAATATTGGACATAGTAATCTTCAAAATTAAGGAAGTGTTCACCATTTCACAGATCAAGTGAAATTAATCTTAGCTTTCAAAATACTTTGCCCTGGCTGGAGAACTTGCTTATTGGACATGATTATTGTCAGAAACGATATTGAAATGCATTCTTAACCAGGCTTAAAAAAAATAAAATTTTTTTGCTTCCTGTATACGCCAAATATTTAAAGGCATAAACATAAACTTTTTTATAAATTGGTAGAAAAAGATTTTTTGAATGAATTCTTTACTTACCCCAAGTTAAAAAATGTAGATAATGTCTTCACATTGGATTAAAGTTTTGTTATGTTGATTTTTTTGTTTGTTTAGAGAAACTGACAGTTTCACCTTCTGTTGTATAGCCCCAGAGGGCGTGGACTGTTCCCCCAAACAGGATGAATTCTCCTCATGTGAGGACTTGATGTCGAATCATGTTCTGAGAATAAGCATTTGGGTGCTGGGTTCTGTTGCTATTATTGGAAACTTCGTAGTTATCATTTGGAGAATGCGGGATTTTAGAGGCGGAAAGGTAAGTCATTAACAGTGCATGTCTTATAAAATATCACTGTTCTTTTCAAATTATGTCATCTCTTAAGATTTAAAAAATTAAGATTTTTTTTTATTATTGATAATAATTATTTAATTTCCAGGTTCATTCCTTCCTTATCACCAACCTGGCCATCGGAGACTTCCTCATGGGGCTTTACATGCTAATTATAGCTGTGGCTGACACCCTGTACAGAGGCGTCTATGTGACATATGCAGATGTCTGGAAACAAAGTGGTTTCTGTCAGTTTGCCGGATTTGTTTCCACTTTCTCTAGTGGTGAGTTTGAAACTCTTGACAGTGTTACTGGTTGTGTAAGTGTCTCAGCATGATGTTGACCCAGAGTTTACAATAGACATAGATTTCTTGTTTATCTTTATCTAGAAGAGAAAGTAAATGGTCTTGGTCTGTATTTGGAGATAACATTGACATTGTGCAAACTTTTAAACACCTTATCACTGTCGTAGATGATACATTAAATTTTACATCAAAGATGTCAATAATGTGAATACAAGTTAAGGAACTTTTTCTATCTTTTCTGCATTTCAAAAACAAACAAAAACTTACAATTGATATGGAATACTTAGCAACTTTCATTAGTTTATGTTGTGTATTTAGTAAAACTGATATCTTCACCTATAGCTCTTGGAACCCATGACATGGCAATGAAAAGAATCAACTGACCAGTTTTTGGTTGACACTTAATTTGATACGCACACACACACACAATTAAAAATAAAAATGATGTACAACCTATGTTAATAGTAATAGTGAAATGTGTTTTATGTATTTTAAATGTCCACTCAAACTTCTCATCTAAACATCTTGGCATTTATTGAAAGTCAATAATAAATTTAAGCACTTCAAACAAATTTATAGTCATGAAATTTTTTGTTTAATCAAACTCCTGCCTAGAGAAGATCTAGAACATTTAAATTGGATTCGGGATATTTAAAAAAAAACTATTTGTGAATGAATCACTTCTACCACTTAATTCCCCCATAGAACAAAAGATGTGATACTTTCTGACAATGTTTTGTTTATTTTCTTACCCAGAGTTATCAGTACTGACACTGACCACTATAACACTAGATCGTCTAGTCTGTATTTTGTTCCCTTTGCGGAGAGCCAGACTTGGTCTGAAGCAGGCAAGCGTTGTGATGAGCTTTATGTGGTTCCTGGTCTTTGTGTTGGCTGCCCTCCCACTGCTAGGGTTTGGCTACTTTGAGGTAAGGAGCAAATCAGATTGTTTTTAAAGAAGGAATCAGAATGAAGATTATTTTTTCATTTAGTCTTCTGTATAAATTAATATTTTGCCGATTATTTTTTCATTTAGTCTTCTCTATAAATTACTATTTAATTGTTCGTTGTTTTGTTAGTAATTGTTTTTTTTTTATATTTGTAATTTAATTGTGGAATTTGTGGCCAACGAGGTTTGACACCCGGCTTGAGCAGAGTTAAGTTTACTGAGCACATAAAGGCATAGCGTTCTGAGTGTGCTATAAGCATGAAAGTTGTGCTATATAAAAGCTTTTTAAAAATATATGTATATATATTTACAAATTTACGAGTAGTTTAGAGAATAATTATAAAAATGAGAACTACAGATATATCAGCCAACTTCAAAAAGATGAAAGGTTTTCTTGTAAGTGCATGCCTTTAATAAATGAGACTCACATTGAAAGACAATCTGAGATAATCTCTTAGTCCATGTTCCTACTAAACAGTTACATGATCTACTCACTCAATACAAAGGAGCCATTAATTATTGTTATTGGTGAAGTACATTTTAAAAATAAGGCTTAATTTATAAAGAAAACATTTCAGTTGCAGTTTGTTTTTTTATTTCTTTTCAGAATTTCTACGGCCGCTCTGGGGTGTGCCTGGCTCTCCATGTAACACCAGACAAGCGCTCAGGGTGGGAGTATTCTGTTGGTGTTTTCATTGTCTTAAATTTTGTATCATTCCTTCTGATTGCCTCCTCATATCTCTGGATGTTCTCTGTAGCCAAGAAAACACGCAGTGCAGTTAGGTAGGTAACTTTGACTAGTGTCGTAGTTAATAAGAATATGGATTATTCTTTTTATTTAATTAAAATAGTTATGTAAAAGCCTAAGCTTTTTTTTTTTTTATTAATATTTTACTGAATCTTAAAGGTCTAAGTAACAGTGTTGTAAGATTTGGATTTCATAAATTAATAAATGAGTGCTTGCTGTTAACCCTTAAAGTGCTGAGCCGTTTTACAATGAATGGAATGACAATTCTGATGTTTAGAGGCTAAACTATCACATGTGTTTTAAGGGTTAAGCCAAAAAATCTTAGAAGCAATCCTTTGTGGAGACCAGATTTTTAGTTGAGGAGTCAGATATTTAGTAGCGCCATTTAGGTGTTTATGATAGCAGTGCAGTTGTATATAGAGCTTTCCATATAACATTCAATAATTCTGTTGGTCATAGAAACCAGAAAACTAAAATTAAGCTGATCTAAAATGTTGAAACCCAGATGAACTAATGGTAAAGGTGTTTGTTATAATCAGTATGTATGTCTTATCTTATCTTATATAATACAGATGTTACTTCAAAAAAGAAGATAATTACTGTATGTATAACGTCTGGTTGTGCAGTGATATTAAATCCTATCTTTTAATGTTTATACTTTAATTCATTTAATTTTTATTTCTGTCTCCAGATGTGCTGAAAGTAAAACAGACTCTGCCATGGCCAAACGTATGACACTGATTGTCATGACTGACTTCTGTTGTTGGGTGCCCATCATTGTCTTGGGGTTCATTTCCTTGGCTGGCACTAGAGCAGATGACCAGGTGATGATCCCTTTATTCAGAGCCAATTAGAAAAGCTACTTATAGGTCCAGTTCTGTGAAACTCTTGACACATTTGTATCTCAGCTTACTCCTAGTGGAAACATTGTCTTCTTCTGACACCTTCAAGTGGTCCTATTCAGCTCATAAGTTAGTGCTGGGTTTTCTTGTGTGCACTCTTTTATGTCCTTTTCATTTCTTTCACATTCTAGACAATGGGGAAGGAAATAAGCAATAGAAAAAAAAGAATACTTTTTAAAACCAAAGCTCATCTAAAGGAAAGAACTAATTACTGCCATTTACAATCAATTAATTAGTACTTAATAATTAACTAAGTGGTAAATTTTTGGATTGATCTGTGTATTGTCATCAACTATGAATAATTATGCAACATTTCAACTTGATCCGAGAATGGGAAGTGGGAGAAAATACATGTCCAGACATAACAAGGGATCCATATATACATCCGCATCTCTCATTAAGTAGCATTTATTTCCCTTATTTTGATATTATACAAAATAATTAATCACCAGTAATTAATTAACTAATTAGTTAATTTTTTTTTAATGACTTGTCAGGCTCAATAAATATTTGTGCAAAGTTTTAACTTGATCTGAGCATGGGAAATTGGAGGAAAATCATGTTTAAATTTTTACCAGACAGACAGACAGACAGAGTGAGTTGATAGAAGCTTTTTTAAAATTGTGGGGGGTGATACGCTGCTAGGAAAGGGAGAGGACCAGTGGTGTGACTAGAATAAAGGATGAAGTAGGAGCTATGAGAATCTAATGTAAAAGTGCTATTGATGCTAGACAGGAAAAGGGTAGATGAAATCAATGGCTGGACTGTTTTAGGGACTTCTTTCTGTTTGGCTCACCACATGAGAATAAAAGGTCTGTCTACTTTATGTTGTTGATATTCTCATTGGACTGGGTCACTCCAGCCATGTTTATCAATCCAAAACATGAATATAAAATCTACAATTCTTTGATCTCCACTCAGCATCACTTGACGAGCAAGCCCCATGTTATGTTTAGAATGTCAACATAGCATCCTAGGTTTTTTAGGATAACATTAAAATTACTCAAGCATTGCTTTTACAATTATTTAAACTCTTTTAATTTGGAAATATATCATGTATTTTAATCACATGTATTTTAATCACCTAATGTGTTTGGCAGGTCTATGCCTGGATTGCAGTATTTGTACTTCCCCTGAACTCTGCCATGAATCCAGTTATCTACACCTTGTCCACAGCTCCCTTCCTGGGCAACCTGAGGAAACGTGCCAGTAGATTTCGGAAGTCTTTCATCCACTCCTTCACAACAGACACCAAACACAGTTATGTAGGTTAGTCATTCTAAGCCTGTCAAAGTAAGCAATCTATATGTTAGTCATTCTAAGCCTGTCAACATAGCAATCTGTAGGTTGTCATTGAAAGTAAGCATAGCAATCTGTAGGTTAGTCATTCTAAGCCTGTCAAAGTAAGCAATCTATGTCAGTCATTCTAAGCCTGTCAACAAAGGCAATCTGTAGGTTAGTCATTCTAAGCCAATCAAAGTAAGTAGAGCAATGTGTTGGTTAGTCAATCAAAGCATAGTTTTAAAAACAGTTAATTTTTTCCATACTCAATGTTCTAATGCATATACTATTTAACAATCATCTGTGTTGTTCTCATAGTAGGTACAAATAAATGCTAATGAAATAGGCTATATGCATATTATATGCAAACACATAAACCAATTATTTTTTTCAATTATTAAAAGGCACTTAATGCATAGTACTACTATCCAATAATACACATTCTCCGGTCTGTCATCTCTATAGTCACGGGTTCAAACAGTGCACACTAATATCCTCTACTATCCTGCGGGAAGTTTGAACTAGGATATAATAAATTTTAATTTTGAGACATTCAAAACACAACACAATTTGATGTCTATGATTTTTATTATGTTTAAATAAAATATTTTCATAGGTCAAAGAGCTAGTTATAGGATTCCTAAATCATGTCCTAGTTATTACAATGAAACAGTGCATACTGTATACACTTACTATTAGAATGCATTTTAAAAACAGGCTGGAAAATCCAACAGCTACATGAACTCTAGGAAATCCACAACTACTAAAGATTAGAAAAGAAGTTGTCAAAGATCCAATTTACCCTCATATACCAATTTACCCTCGTATAAAAAAGTATTTTAATTACAATGATAATCTCATTTTGATTAATGCTAAATAACTGAAGTCAATGTGATTTAAGTTAAGAGCTTGTAATGTTTTGATGTTAGAGTCTGACTGACCCAGAGCTGTACAGGAGTAAACTACTTTCATAAAAATTGGCTTTCTTTTACTAGTTTGTTTTTATCTTCGTTAAATAGTTTTTAGTATTTAATAAAAATTAATTTGCTTAATTTGTCATTATTTTGAATTTTTCTATAACAGATGATGGCACGACTCACTCATATTGTGAGAAAAAATCATCCTATCGACAGTTAGAGCTCAAACGTCTGCGGAGCTTGAACAATTCACCGCCAATGTACTACGATTCCTGAATGCAGGCCCCTGAATGAGCATAGAAAATGTAAAAAAAAAAATTGAAGTGACCTCAAGAATGGAGGCTCAGCATTAAAAACCAAACGTGTATGCCAAGATGAACTGAATTTAGCTGTGCTGAACTTTGTTGTCACATTTTCAACTTTATTTTTCCCTTTCTTGAAGGAAATATAATTTAAATTGGAATGTTTGAGACTTCCACTTAATTGCTTATTGGAATCCATACCCTTGATTTTCATGTTGTGGGTATAGTAATAGACCAATAATGGTTAATATGAATGGGTCATGGGCAATACGTGTAGGCCTTGAGATGAGGACTAAGCTAATATATCTGGGGCTAGACAAATGGTAATATATGTATGCCCTTAGGTAATTAATTTTATGTCTTTAGGTAAAACATGTAGGACTTAGATATTAATAAAACATCTACAAATATTGTTATCAACTGGGCTGGTTGCCACCAATCTTTAATTCCACAGTTTTTTTGTGACCTCCATTTTTTTTACAATTAGATTTGTACACCAATATAATTGTAACTCTACTTTGATTCAAGAGCCAAATCTAAATTTTTTTTATTTTTTTTTTTTTTTCTTCAAAACAATCTTCTAATTTGTGACTTGATTTTGGGCTATTTTTGTGTATAAACTACATAGTTTAAGATTTTTTAAAATATTTTTTTTTTTATTTTATAGTTTACTCTGTTTTTTTTTCCTTTTTGTATCTTTTGTTAAGAAAGCAAAATTTTAAAACAAATTAATTGGTAACAGTTGTTTAAATTTCTAAATCAAAATATCAACTTTACATAATGGATATACATAGGCAATACACTTTATTCTTTTTTTTCATTGCTTTATGTACAGTGCTTCTTTCATTCAACAGAATGCTATGGTCCAATCTCTTTGTGAACGTGTGGGGCTGGGGTATGTGGGAGAAAGTTTTGATGCTGCTTTTAGACGTCAAGGAAACACAACTCAGTTTAAATCAGGATTCAAACTCCTTAATTTTCTTGCTACTTAGCCTCACATCCCAATTCATCAACTTGTGAGTTCATTAGATATTTAATCGGGTCTAGGCCCACATTCTTTGTACTGCAGTACTAATATTTGTTTGTACTGAACCTCAAACAGTTTGTCCTTGTCGACAATTAGTTGATGCACAAAAGGATGTAAGGAGAATGTATTGAACTGACACATTTTTTAATATAGATCAAATACGCATCAAACCAAGATGTTGAGATGGGAACAGTTTTGTTGTTGATTAATTGTGCTTTGTTTTATCATTCAGTCGCAAACTGCTCAACGGACTGTCTTCAATGTATGTACTTTTTGTGTCCTGACTAGCATTCTGCTGCCCTGATGAATCCTCTGTTTCTTCTTTCCATCTCCTTATCTTTCTCTCTGTCATTCACTTCTCTCTCTCTTTCCTTGGTTATCCATTCTAGAATAATTACTGAGTTGTAAACCATAAAATTGTTTCAGAAAACTGACATAATTACTAGAATTAAATAATCCTCTTAGTGTTCGAATATTGAAACTTTACTTGACACAGCGGACTTTCTTATTAATTCTTATCAGAGTAAAGTTACCCTGCATCTATGATGTGTAAGGCAATAAATACTCTCTAGCCTCCCAATTTTCTCAATACGTTTTACTTTCTCAATAAACAAGTTTACCCCATTTGAACCCTAACCTACAAAGTTATTCAACAAAAATACACTGCAGGTCGCTTTTAGACATATATTACTTACTTAGGTCCTCCCTCACCATTCGGCGGCAAGCTGTCTTCAGATATTTATTAGTTAACATCTTAAACTTTAGTATTTTGCTGATATCTTTGCTGCTCTAGATAGTGTTTTATAAAGTCATAAAAAGCTAATCTCCAACATAGGGGAAGGTTGAATGATTCTCATCACATTCTTTGGCTTTTAATGCTGCAGAACCAATTGCTCAGTTATCCCACCGCTTTGTGGGGTACATACTAAACCAAAATTTTGTGATATTATACCTACCAGTTTCCATGGTGTTCATTGTATATACTATATACAACTGACGATCATAACAAGTAAGAATGCTTTTGAATACGTTTTTGAAATATATGAATGTGTGTTTTGAAAGAATGGGAATATTTGTAACAGAAAATTTCCTGATTTTTGTGTTCATTCTGTTGTATTTTTTGTTTACCAAATGTTTAATTCTATCCATTTCATGAGTGGCATGTTCAGCTGTGGTTTAAGATTCTGAACAAAGTAGCTCTACAAACCTTTATCAAATAGTAAAATTGATTTTCGTCATAATATTAGTGAAGTGGAACTCTCAGTAGTAATCTGATTTGTTGTTTTGTCTAGATGATAAATAGTTTATGAATTTTACATCACCTGCCTTATAGATGGCAAGGTCTGAAAGGGGAACTTTACTTTTTTACTTATAATAATATAATTCTTGAAAAAATGATTATATGACTCTTTTAACTTCCTTGGTATAGATTATATTATATTATATTTGTGAGCAGGTCAGGTAATCGCGAGTGGGAGAGACCTATTCTCATAAACTGCCAACTAGAAAATAAAACTAAATTAAAATATATCTAGCATATTTACACACAGTGTGCCATAGATTTAGTAAAAGAAAACATTAAATAGTTACAAACTTACAGGCCGTCCCAGGTACAGAATAATAAAATAATTAGACGACAGACCACAAAGATCTTCGGCTGTCACACAGACATACTATACTGACCACTGGTCAACTGTACACTGTACTGTTTTAAGACAGCATGTAATGTAGTACATCACTTTTATACTATCCCGCACTACCCTATATAAATATGCGAAAATACAGTTACAAAATCTGACACTAACCTATAAAAATAAAATATATAAAAATAGATCTAACCTATACAACAAAAATACATATAAAACTAGCTCAGGGAGCGCAAGCTCACATATTATCTTTCAATTACCTTTATCTTATGTACATTAAAACCTATATCTTATGTACATTGGCCTCAACATTTGTATTCCTATTGCTTATGTCTAGCAGGTCTTCCTTGCTCCTCCAGCATGCTCTGAGTTTTGGTCCAATCTTTGTTTTACATAATTCGGATGTTCCTTCAGAGTTGAAGATAGTTTACTTCCTAGTACAATCCTGCAGGAAGACGGGGGATTGGAGCGGGCAGGGTTTGAACCCTCAACCGTCGATAAATCCGAACGACAGTCCAGCGCGCAAACCGCACGACCAGGCAGCCATCAATCTTTTTTCTAGACATATGGGTGGAGGGCTATCTTGGAGGAGGTTTCCATGCTGCCTTTAGTTCATCAAACACAGCTCGAGTCAAATTCAAAATTACTAGTGTAGTTCCGGATTCTAACTTAGCTCCCCTCGGTGAGAAAGCCAAACAAATTCTGCCACTTAGCCACACATCCCACACAGTGGCGCAGCAAAGGATTTAGGGTAAAGGGGGTTTGGTCTCTTTAGGGCCCCCTGCATTTTGACATTTGACATCATGACATGAGATAATGTACTTAATAAATGTATGTCTAATGTGTGGAATACATGCAACATTGTCACTAATTTACATAACAACTTAAATAGTATTGGCATTGGGTTAATATTTAAGGTAAAAAAAAATTTTTACACTCATATGGGGTTCTGGGGAGATTTTCAAATTTGGAACACCCCCACCCTAGCCATGCCACTGATCCCACACTTTGGTTTACTCGAACAAACTTCAGAGCACCAGCCATAAGTATAATGTTTCATAATGTATTTGTCCCCTGTTCAGGTCTTCAACTTGGTATGTAGATCTAAAACAAGGCCCATGTTTGTATTTGATTTTTAAGAATGAAATGGAACTGATGTAAGCTGATTACTTCTTACTTGTTATGTAAATATATTTATACTGATATATGCCTTTAGGATTCTTCTGTATTACCCTGTGTGCGGATGTCATTTTTCAATGTCTGAGTGAAAATGTATTCAAGAAGAACACATATGTCAATACATGAATCCATTATGTATTTTTCGCATATTCACATGTGTACTACACTTGTTGATATGAACCATGTCATTGAATTTATTACATCAAGTCTCCTGTAACTTGTTAATGTGGTTTACTGTCTCTTTGAATTAATTTTTTTCTAATATCCTGAGAAGATTTCAACTTTCACACAGCAGTTAACTTTGTTAGAAATTCTACCATTGTGTTCGCATCCTCTGTAGACATGAGCTCATTGTACACCTGAAATTGACTTTCTGATATGTTTGTTAAGGTCATTATAGAGATGTACAAATAGCAAGAAAAAAAAAAACCACTAATCTAAGAGGGAAAACTCTGCTCTTTTACAACTAAATCATTCAAAAATGTAGAATTTATTTCCCTTTTTTGTTATCAAATTAAAATAATAAATTACAGATAATTACTTGACTAATTGGTTAATACTTTAATTCATAAATGTTTCGTTAAGTACAAGAAATTTCATCATGATCTGTAAATGGGTGCAGGAAAAAGTGTATACAATTATGTAAGGAACAAAACATTTAACCACACCTGTAAATACTGAAGGATTAGTTTCCCTTTATTGGTATAAAACAAAATAATTATTTACCAGTAATTAATTGACTAGTTGGTTAATTTTTTTAATTGATTTATCTATTGTCTATGCCAATCAATAATTGTGCAGTTTCGATTTATTCAGAAAATGGGTGAAAAAACACACTCTCGCTAATATCAGATAATAGACCTTCTATATAGTGTGACTTCTGCTGTTACAAGCAGAGATACGTCAGGCCTATGATCCAATGAAATGTAACTATTCCTTGGTGTTCCAACTCTGCCCTGTGTCTAAATCAGTTACTGGAACAAAACGAAGCAAAGTGAACGATTTTGTAATTATGAAAATATCTGATTGTGTGATGTATGATGCTATGATTGTGTGATGTATAGTGTAATGTATTGTGTGATGTATGATGCTATGATTGTGTGATGTATAGTGTAATGTATTGTGTGATTTATGATGCTGCTATGATTGTGTGATGTAAAGTGTAATGTATTGTGTGATGGATGCTATGATTGTGTGATGTATAGTGTGATGTGTGCTATGATTGTGTGATGTATAGTGTAATGTATTGTGTGATGTGTGCTATGATTGTGTGATGTATAGTGCAATGTATTGTGTGATAGTGTGATGTATAGGGTAATGTATTGTGTGATAGTGTGATGTATGCTATGATTGTGTGATGTATAATGTAATGTATTGTGTAATAGTGTGATGTATGCTATTACTGTGTGATATATAATGTAATGTATTGCGTGTTGTGTGCTATGATTGTGTGATGTATAGTGTAATGTATTGTGTGATGTGTGCTATGATTGTGTGATGTATAGTGCAATGTATTGTGTGATAGTGTGATGTATAGGGTAACGTATTGTGTGATAATGTGATGTATGCTATGATTGTGTGATGTATAATGTAATGTATTGTGTAATAGTGTGATGTATGCTATTACTGTGTGATATATAATGTAATGTATTGTGTGTTGTGTGCTATGATTGTGTGATGTATAGTGTAATGTATTGTGTGATGTGTGCTATGATTGTATGATGTATTGTGTAATGTATTGTGTGATAGTGTGATGTATGCTATGATTGTGTGATGTATTGCGTGACAGTGCTATTGTTCGATGTACCACATGACTGTTTGATTATGAAATGCTGTAATAGTTTCATAATGTAATACCCACATATCTGGGTGTTGTTGGCTTTTTTTTTTATATATATATTTTTTATTTTCAATGTTTCATTAATAAAATTGATAAAATCATTTTGTATTTAAATTCGCAGCTTTGTTTAAATTAATTAGCTTTTGTCCCACCTTCTTTAGTTAAAAAATGATTTAGCTGATGATAGAAAGAAATAAAAACTCAAGACAAATTTCAAATATCTTAAAGGTAGATTTTACTGACTGGGGATAAGAGTCTCACCACCGCAAACACTGTCAAGCATCTATAAGGATATGCGATTCCCTAAACGTTCTCAATCTTGTCTACGTAGCCTAACCTATTAAGCCTAATCAGTGGTCAGGTTACAGTCGTGGCCACTAGTTATTTTTTTTTAGAATGATATGTTTATATTCCATCATATAAAAACTCAGTTTCAGAAATGTATGCCACAGGTTCCAATCGTGCCAATTTGTTTTTTTTTAATAAATTTACTGCATGATTTCATCTCATGTCATAAAAATAAAAGTCTCCAGCTTTCATGATTGATTTCAGGATTGATTGTATACCTTGACATGATTGTTTGCATGCATCGCCGTCTTTGTCTGTTTAGCTTGTCATGTTTGATGGCATACCTTGTCACTATAATGTCTTCATGCTTTGCCATGATTGATTGTGTATATGTCATTATTGATTGCATACCATATCAACTAAATACTCCTTACTTGTAATGACTATCTAAACCCTATTCTGACTTCTTAACGAAGCTAAGTTATCACACGTACACGCAAGTGGGCCAGTGTAACACCCGTCTTGTTAGGGTTAAACTCCGTCTTTGTTAGGGTTAAACTCCGTCTTTGTTAGGGTTAAACTCCGTCTTTGTTAGGGTTAAACTCCGATGAGATAAAATACTTGAAAACATGACTATAAATCATAACCCTCGTTCTTCTTCTTTCTTATGCTAATATACCCAACTTTTATATAAAATATGTCTTATCTTATATAATACAGACGTTACTTCAAAAAAGAAGATGATTACATCCTACGCGTCATGGATTTAGGTCACAGCTGGGGCTGCGTAGCCATAGGAAATACTGCATTCCTCATTAATCTTCGGTGTCGAAGGCAAGCCTTATTATTATTACTTAAGGAAGGCAACTCAACGAGACAGGTCTTTATTTACAGGTCAGTTATTTTCAGTTGTTAAGAGCAGTGCTTTTTTTGTGCCGGTACGCACCGGTACGGCGTACCGGCACCTTTTTCAGTGTGGGAAAAAATTATTACTTATCTTGTATTTTAATGTTTATTATTAATTTATTATATTATTAATTTGTCAAAATTGAATTATTTTAAAATTGCGCGCAATAAGAATTAAAATATAAAATGCGAAACTGCTTTCCATACACACTCGTCATTAGTCATTAACCCATTTCCGGTCATGCTTGTTTTTATGACGTAATGCCTTTAAAATTTCAAAATTTGAATGTAATAATTAAGACTTAAAGAAATTAAAACGAGTGTGGTTAGAAATTGATAATTTAAGAAATAATTATTTTCTTAGCCCACTTTAGAAATGAAGAAAATTTCTGATTTCTTTTTGCATTCAGTGGATGTTCCGACTGGGACTTTGCCGGTAAGTAAGAAAACCAGACTAACTGACGAAATAACGGCCGAAGCCAATGTCACAGAAGAAACCCTAATGGAACTATCGGAACCAAAGCCGTCAGATATCGTTCGTGGTTCCTCTGTTACTTTTGAACAACTGCAGTCTGCAGATGTTGACTGGCCTACCTGCTGGACTTTAGATCAAAGAAATTATTTCCTTGTGAAATATGATTGGCTATCTATCCGTAATAAAAAACTTGGTTGTATCCCTTGCCGAAAAGTTGGCAATCTCGGAGTTGAGGCAAAGATGGGAATGAAGGTATCGAACGAATGGGCCGACAATAAAATAACTTACTTCGGTACTGATCGACAACAACAGCTTATGTCTTTAAGAAAGAAATTATTCGATCATAAAGAAACTGCGGCACACAAAGCTGCGCTTAAGATCCTAACAGAAGCCGAGGCAGCACCTATTGAGAACGTGTTGTTAAAGGCATTAACTCGTGAGAAAATCGTAACTGCAAAGATTTTTCGTACAGCTTACAAAGTAGCCAAAGAAAACCAATCGTTTCATAATTTCGAATCTGAAATAGATTTGCAAGAACTAAACGGAGTTGAAATGGGCCGTATTCTTCATTCAACCAATGCTTGCATAAATGTAGTGAATCACATTAGTTGTGAAATGAGAAAAAAATTGTTCCAAGAAATTGTACGGTCGAACAATAAAATTTCATTGATCATCGACGAATCAACTACGCTTAGCCAAAAATCGACTTTAATTGTGTATATTCGGGTTTGTCTTGCAGACAGTGGAATGACCTCACCAGTAAATTTATTCTTGGATTTGGTAGAACTCGAAAGTGTAACTGCAAATGGAGTTTTTGCTTCTTTACTACACTGCCTTCATTTCTATGGGTTAACAGAAGACTTTCTAAGAAGGAACTTAGTTTCTCTTGCATGTGATGGAGCAGCTGTGATGTTGGGAAGCAAAAGTGGCGTCAAGGCATTGCTAAAAGAAAAGTTTCCATCGGTTCTGGTTTGGCATTGTGCAAATCACCGACTGGAACTCTCCGTTGGTGATGTCGTAAAACAAGTTTCAGGTATCAACAGATTTAAGGCATTCATTGATAAACTGTATGTAGTTTATCATTCTTCACCCAAAAATTGCAGAGAATTGCAAGTATGTGCTCGTTTGTTAGAGGCTGAGTTGTTAAAAATTGGAAGAATGTTAAGCACGCGATGGGTGGCATCCAGCTTCCGTTCTGTTTTAGCAGTTTGGGAAGATTATGAAGTTTTGGTACAACATTTTGAAGAAGCAAAACTTGACTCAACCAGAGACAAAAAAGATCAATGCATGTATGAAGGTTTGCAGCGAAAGATTACTTCTACTGAATTTGTACTAGACCTCGGATTGATGTGCGATGCGCTCCAAGAATTGTCAGAGTTAAGTTTGGATTTGCAAGAGCGCAACATAGACATCTACAAAGCAGATAAAAAAATCAAGGCTGTTATACAGATTTTTGAAGAAAGGCAAATTATTCCAGGCCCTTATTATAAAATTGCGGCCACTGCTGTAGATAGTAACCTTTTCAAAGGAGTTTCACTTCACACCAAAAACTGTACCAGTGATCCACCAATTGACGTAAAAGCTTTTTACAAAAAACTACAAGAATCAATTGAACAAAGGTTGCTTTCTAGTGAAGATGCTGAGTTGGCATATTGGGCTCGAGTGCTCGATACAAAGCAATGGCCGGACAACATTGGTACTCACTTAACATTTGGCGAAACAGAAATGAGAAACTTGTCAACAAGATTGCAATTAAACGAAAGAATAATGATTCGCGGATTTCGTGAATATCTCATCGAAAAAAACATTCCGGATAAACTACTTCCTTTGCAAATTGCTCTCAGTACAATCCCAATTTCTTCAAGTGAAGCCGAAAGAGGATTTTCGCAAATGAATCTTATCATCACCCCGACAAGAAGTTCATTGATGACAACAACTGTATCTTCACTGTTATTTATCAGATTAGTTGGACCACCACTCGTACGTTTTGACCCAACAAGATACGTTGAATCATGGTTGCTTAGAGGCAGACATTCAGCCACAGATACCAACAGCAAAGAACGCAGTCGGGAGGATACGTCAGATAAGAACTTGATCAAACTTTGGAATTTATTATGAATAATTTATTCAACATTTGTATTTTATTTTAGTTTTTAACAGGGTTCTTTCCTATAAAACACAAGAGAACTTAACACAATTTTTTTAAAGTAAATCAAGAATAACTTGAATAAGTTGTTACTTAAATTTTTACAATCATAACAAATGTTTACGGTATACTAATAAAGTAATAATAAAACAATTTAAGTTGGTTAATTATAAAATAAAATTGTTTTAGACATTATTTTAGTATCTTTGCAGTTGTGATTTAACTTGTGCATCGATGTGCGAACTGGTATAGTTAAAAGTTAGGCAAACCATCACTGAGTACCGGCACCTATTTTGTTACAAAAAAAGCACTGGTTAAGAGTAACAAAAAAACTAAAACAAATTAATTCCACTTATCTTATTCATGGCAAACCATTAACACAGACTAAAAACGCAAAATACCTAGGTGTTATAATAAATGAAAAACTGTCATGGAATCCACATATTGATGAAACTAAAAAAAAAATCAAACAAAGCATTAGGATTTATTAAAAGAAATTTCTATAAATCAAATAAGAACATAAAACTAAAATGTTATTTAACCTTGGTTAGGCCAATAATAGAATATGCATCCTCCATTTGGGACATCTCAACTCAAGAAAACATTAAGAAACTGGAACAGACACAAAATGGAGCAGTGACATTCATAACAAATGAATATTCACTTTTGACTAGAGTAACACCTATAATAAAATCACTAAATTTAGAAAGCCTTCAGGACAGAAGACTCAAAAGTAAAGTAGCAATTATACATAAAACACTGTACCATAATCTTCAAATACAAAAACAAAATTTAATAAAATACTCTGAAAGACACAAAGATAAAGGCACATTTGTCCTCCCATATGCTAGGACAAATTTGTACAAATACTCCTTCTTCCCTAGTGCTATTAGAGCATGGAATGGGTTGCCTGAGCTAGCCAGGAAAACCAGTGACTTGGCAGAATTTAAGTCATTGGTTAATATGCATGACTAAATGCACGACGCGTAGGACGTAATCATCTTTTTTGAAGTAACGTCTGTATTATATAAGATAAGATAAGGTCATCAAAAACACAGATCATTGACTTAGGCAGAACTCCCTTGTCATGGATTTGGGTCACAGCTAGGGCTGCGTTGCCATAGGAAATACTGCATTCCTCATTAGTCTTCGGTATCGAAGGCAAGCCTTATTATTATTACTTAAGGAAGGCAACTCAACGAGATAGGTCTTTATTTACAGGTTATCAAAAACACAGATCATTGACTTAGGCAGAACTCCCTTGTTTCTACCATGTCAACATCCTTCCAAGTCTAGTCTCTAACATTGCACAGGCTAGAGCGCACCGAGTGCACTCATTTGGATGGTGGTGTGCAATGCAGGGTTATAATAATACGCTTCTAACATCAAGACATATGCATCAAGGAGACATGATGATAGCAATAGTATTGCTTAGGGTGGTGAGATGGACATAAAAAAGCTCTTGTCTCGAGAGCTCATACACTAAACAATTCCATAAAGAATGACCTTCCTCCCCCCCCCCCCAATTTGTTGAACTATAAGAACAGTGGAAGAGACAAGAAGATCTTCCCGATGGGCCAGTGAAGCGATGAAGTCATGACATTTTCAACATCGTCTGCTTCCACGTGGTTTGCAATAAGCAACTTGTAGATTAAAAAAATTATAATTAAAAAAATTAAAAAGGGGTAACGACCGGAATTCTGACCCATGGCTCAATCCTTCTCTAACTTCTCATGCCAACAGGTTAACCACTCTGCTAGTGGACAGCTTATGACCATTTAAGATTGTATAGTTATCTATAGATAGCCTCGTCCTATTTTTTTATGTTTGTGTTCACTAAGACTCGGACGACGACATATAAATTCAGCTTATACCACCAAGGCAGTTAATTATAACTTCTTTTCCTTGTTGGAGATACCAAACACAATAGTTTATTACCAATGGAAATTAACTAATTGTCACGCTAATTGGTTATTCTTTTTATTGATTCTTATGTTGTCAGATAAAAGAAATAATTGTGCTAAATTTCAGCTTGGTCTGAGATTGGGTGTGGGAGAAATAACGTGTACAAAATTTTTACCAGTCAGACAGAGGAGATGATATATAAAAATCAACTTTAGGGCTATCCAAAAAAAGAAACTTACAAACTGCCTCTATATAGGGATTGCTTCGGATGGTAGTGCAGGTTAATGTCTTAGAGGTTGAATCACTGGTATGTCTGGCTCTGTATTCAAACCCTAGTTCCATCTTTACCAACAAGACGAAATGAACCTATTTGTAAAATAGGTGTTGAAGTTTGTGTTTGTTATAACAAAAGTTTTGTTGGGACTGTGCCAGCCTGATTCTCTATCAAAGTATTATCTCTCCTTGGCTATTAGTGCCGCTGTATCAACAGAATGCATTAATCGAATCGATTGATTCAGCTGCAAAGTTTCAACTTGATCCGAGACTAGAAAGGGTAAGAAATGAACGTCAACAAGATTACTACCAGACAGACAAAGTTTGATAAAAGCTTTGTTATAATAACAAGCGTAGGTATCATTGTCTTGACAAGGAGTCTTCTTCTTCTTCTTATATAATGCAGACGTTTCTTCAAAAAAGAAGATGATTATACGTCCTACGCGTCATGCATTTAGTCATGCATGTTAACCAATGACTTAAATTCTGCCAAGTCACCGGTGTCATGAATCGATACTTCTGAATTTCGCTATTTACAATCTTTTCATACTTTGAAATCAAATATTTTTTTCAAATAGAGATGTGTATGAACTAGGCCTACTACTTTTTGGTAGCTGATACCTTTTGAATCTTGTTGAGTTATTTCTGGGCAATGTTGTCATCCTTATAGTCTCCTAAAATTGATCATGTTTCTCTTTGCTGTCAACTTTTTACTGTCATCAAACTAGATCAGAAATAAACAATGATGCTAAATATGAAAGTGAAATTCGCTTGTTATTCTTACTATGTTTCCTATCGACAAGAATAGCATTGTTTGAGAATGTATTCAATTTACAAATATATACAGCATATATACAGAAACACGCATATTCACTCCGTAGTCATTATCGACCGCTCTTGCTGGATTGTCCGAATAAGATTTTTTAAAAATTCAAAAATTCTTTAGGTCGGTAGCCTCACGCATACATACTGCATAGATTCACATGACACGTCGAAATGACATGTTCACTAGGGATAGGCTTTTTTATGTTATATTGTGTCGTGCGTGGTGGCTGATATATAGCGCTTGGCTTCCCAAACGATGAGTCTCGGTTCGAATTCCGGTGAAGACTGGATTTTAAATTTCTGGATTTTTAAAACATCCTAGAGTCCACTCAACTCTAAAAGGAGCTAAAATTAATTGGGAAAAGGGCTGCTGGTCGTTGTGTTAACCATATGACAGTGTGACACCCACGATAACCGTCGGCTATAGATACATATGCCCCATGGCTCGCAAGGCTGGAATGGAGTTACTATTTCTTGAGCTCAGCATCATCAAAAACGCTTTTCCTAATTTTAGTTTAGTTTTCACTTGTAACAGCTTAAAGAGCTTGCAAAAAAAGTTGAATAAAAACAAAATCAAGACACATACTTTTTGACTTGAAACTAAATTTAAAAAATGTAACAAAAATGTCCTCAAGTTTTAAATCCTGTTTGACCTAAGTTGATATTCGAAGTCCCAAAATTTATTAGCTTGATTTGAAGAACTAAATGTCAACTCGGACTTAGGATCATTTCATTGCACGTCAGCGACATCTCCGAAAACAAAGACATTGATTCAGTCGTTCTGATCAAACGCTATCAGTCAAACGCTACATAGACATTAGCGTAATCAAAGGCGAACGTCTAGGCTTTGATTAATATAGCGCAACAGAGGCAGAGGCGTTTCGAATCATAAGAGAGTAACGATTACAAAACACTGTGGCCACTTTTGGCTAGTAAAATCCTTAGCTGTTTATCTTATCTTATTTTTGTTTAAAAGAGGAGGTGATTAGTTTCTACATCTATCCATGTGCTAATCTAGTCTTGTGTGAGACTTCTTCTTCTTCTTCTTCTAGCCAGCTTTATTGCTGCTGAGTTGTGAGCTCTTTTGCAGACTGTGCCAAGGACAAAAAGTGTTGTAGGGGCATGTCAGCCTAAATAACGCAACCCATCTATGAGAAGGAAAACTCTGACTCCAAACCTCCACTTTGTGGCGATACTCCCCCGTGTGGGTTTCGGGGCTTGGAAATGACCAAGAGAAATAAACAACCCCACTGCCTTTCCACTTGCATTTCACTAAGTGAATAATAGTGGACCTTCCCCCCCCCCCCCACTAGGTGCCTTTTGACGGAGGTCTGGATTGCACTACACCAGACGGAGGTCCTTGTCTCTCTACACTCTAATACTAATTAGAGACTTCAAATCTAAGTCGAACCCTAACCTAACAAGATACCACGCCTTTGACGTTGAAGCTCGTTATATTACCTTATAAAGCATAGACGTTTGTTCTATACTGAGCATCTTTAGACCTTGTCTGTTCGGTTCAGCTAGTAAGGGTGAGTATGTTTGTTTGTCTCCCTTGATTTATTTTTAGGTTGTTCTTGTGCACTAGATGGTAAATACTTCAGTCTCATCCTAGACTTCTTTAGAGCTGCTAATCTGTACATCGCTTCTAACCTATACATCGCTTCTAACCTATACATCGCTTCTAACCTATACATCGCTTCTAACCTATACATCGCTTCTAACCTGTACATCGCATCTAATCTGTACATCGCTTCTAATCTGTACATCGCTTCTAATCTGTACATCGCTTCTAACCTGTACATCGCTTCTAATCTGTACATCGCTTCTAATCTGTACATCGCTTCTAACCTGTACATCGCTTCTAACCTGTACATCGCTTCTAACCTGTACATCGCATCTAATCTGTACATCGCTTCTAATCTGTACATCGCTTCTAATCTGTACATCGCTTCTAACCTGTACATCGCTTCTAACCTCTACATCGCTTCTAACCTATACATCGCTTCTAACCTGTACATCGCATCTAATCTGTACATCGCTTCTAATCTGTACATCGCTTCTAACCTATACATCGCTTCTAACCTATACATCGCTTCTAACCTGTACATCGCATCTAATCTGTACATCGCTTCTAATCTGTACATCGCTTCTAATCTGTACATCGCTTCTAACCTGTACATCGCTTCTAATCTGTACATCGCTTCTAATCTGTACATCGCTTCTAACCTGTACATCGCTTCTAACCTGTACATCGCTTCTAACCTGTACATCGCTTCTAATCTGTACATCGCTTCTAATCTGTACATCGCTTCTAACCTGTACATCGCTTCTAACCTGTACATCGCTTCTAACCTCTACATCGCTTCTAACCTATACATCGCTTCTAATCTGTACATCGCTTCTAATCTGTACATCGCTTCTAATCTGTACATCGCTTCTAACCTGTACATCGCTTCTAACCTGTACATCGCTTCTAATCTGTACATCGCTTCTAATCTGTACATCGCTTCTAACCTGTACATCGCTTCTAACCTGTACATCGCTTCTAATCTGTACATCGCTTCTAACCTGTACATCGCTTCTAACCTGTACATCGCTTCTAACCTATACATCGCTTCTAACCTGTACATCGCTTCTAACCTGTACATCGCTTCTAACCTGTACATCGCTTCTAACCTGTACATCGCTTCTAATCTGTACATCGCTTCTAATCTGTACATCGCTTCTAATCTGTACATCGCTTCTAACCTGTACATCGCTTCTAACCTGTACATCGCTTCTAACCTGTACATCGCTTTTAATCTGTACATCGCTTCTAACCTGTACATCGCTTCTAACCTGTACATCGCTTCTAACCTGTACATCGCTTCTAACCTCTACATCGCTTCTAACCTGTACATCGCTTCTAACCTGTACATCGCTTCTAATCTGTACATCGCTTCTAATCTGTACATCGCTTCTAACCTGTACATCGCTTCTAACCTGTACATCGCTTTTAATCTGTACATCGCTTCTAACCTGTACATCGCTTCTAACCTGTACATCGCTTCTAATCTGTACATCGCTTCTAACCTGTACATCGCTTCTAACCTGTACATCGCTTCTAACCTATACATCGCTTCTAACCTGTACATCGCTTCTAACCTTTACATCGCTTCTAACCTGTACATCGCTTCTAACCTGTACATCGCTTCTAATCTGTACATCGCTTCTAATCTGTACATCGCTTCTAACCTGTACATCGCTTCTAACCTGTACATCGCTTCTAACCTGTACATCGCTTTTAATCTGTACATCGCTTCTAACCTGTACATCGCTTCTAACCTGTACATCGCTTCTAATCTGTACATCGCTTCTAACCTGTACATCGCTTCTAATCTGTACATCGCTTCTAACCTGTACATCGCTTCTAACCTGTACATCGCTTCTAATCTGTACATCGCTTCTAACCTGTACATCGCTTCTAACCTGTACATCGCTTCTAACCTATACATCGCTTCTAACCTGTACATCGCTTCTAACCTGTACATCGCTTCTAACCTGTACATCGCTTCTAACCTGTACATCGCTTCTAATCTGTACATCGCTTCTAATCTGTACATCGCTTCTAATCTGTACATCGCTTCTAACCTGTACATCGCTTCTAACCTGTACATCGCTTCTAACCTGTACATCGCTTTTAATCTGTACATCGCTTCTAACCTGTACATCGCTTCTAACCTGTACATCGCTTCTAACCTGTACATCGCTTCTAACCTCTACATCGCTTCTAACCTGTACATCGCTTCTAACCTGTACATCGCTTCTAATCTGTACATCGCTTCTAATCTGTACATCGCTTCTAACCTGTACATCGCTTCTAACCTGTACATCGCTTTTAATCTGTACATCGCTTCTAACCTGTACATCGCTTCTAACCTGTACATCGCTTCTAATCTGTACATCGCTTCTAACCTGTACATCGCTTCTAACCTGTACATCGCTTCTAACCTATACATCGCTTCTAACCTGTACATCGCTTCTAACCTTTACATCGCTTCTAACCTGTACATCGCTTCTAACCTGTACATCGCTTCTAATCTGTACATCGCTTCTAATCTGTACATCGCTTCTAACCTGTACATCGCTTCTAACCTGTACATCGCTTTTAATCTGTACATCGCTTCTAACCTGTACATCGCTTCTAACCTGTACATCGCTTCTAATCTGTACATCGCTTCTAACCTGTACATCGCTTCTAACCTGTACATCGCTTCTAACATGTACAAGGCTTCTAATCTGTACATCGCTTCTAACATGTACAAGGCTTCTAATCTGTACATCGCTTCTAACATGTACAAGGCTTCTAACATGTACAAGGCTTCTAACATGTACAAGGCTTCTAACCTCTACATCGCTT
>JAZGLO010002102.1:0-16784 GCA_036873155.1 Biomphalaria sudanica
AAGGAGGCGGCATGGCTGAAGGAGGCGGCATAGCTGAAGGAGGCGGCATGGCTAAAGGAGGCGGCATGGCTGAAGGAGGCGGCATAGCTGAAGGAGGCGGCATGGCTGAAGGAGGCGGCATGGCTGAAGGAGGCGGCATGGCTGAAGGAGGCGGCATGGCTGAAGGAGGCGGCATAGCTAAAGGAGGCGGCATGGCTGAAGGAGGCGGCATGGCTGAAGGAGGCGGCATAGCTGAAGGAGGCGGCATGGCTGAAGGAGGCGGCATGAAATATTAAAGCAATATTATGTTAATTAGTATAAAAAAATTGTAGACTTATGTTTAAAAACGAAACCTCAGTTTGTATAATTAACGTCGTTCCTGTGGTATGAACGTTGAATGTTGGCTTGTAACACAAAAGGTGCATAGTTCAAATTCTGATGAGCGCATTTTTTTTTACAAAATATTTTTTCTGCTTTAATTTCTTATTTTTGGTGTGTAAAAAAATGAGAATCTTAACAACGAGAACCTACATCAAATAATCATTAAAGTCTGACTCAATATATTTTCTTAGCTTAAAATGAAGTGAAGGATTGAATTATTAATTCAAAATCTTCATGAAGCTTTCTTTGTAATTTTGTTATTTCTGTATCTTGAATGATAATTTTAACAGCTAGTCTTGACGTAATAGCTAGTTATTCCAATAGTTCTTGGAATACCGCATAGCTGAAGGAGGAGGCATGGCTGAAGGAGGCGGCATGGCTGAAGGAGGCGGCATGGCTGAAGGATCAAACCAGTTCTTTGAAACAAACAAAAAAGATCAACATATAAACGGCATTTTACAACAAAGTTGATAGCAACATTTTTATTTGAACAGTGAAAAAAAAAAAAAGTTCCACTACGCCACTATTCTCTTGCGCACGCTCCAGTGTCTTCCTGTTAAAGTGAGAATCGACTACAAGTTGGCCACACTTCTATCTTCTTCTTATATTATAAAGTAGAATGTGAGGCGTATGTATGTATGTATGTATGTATGTATGTATGTATGTATGTTACTTATAGACATCAAAACCGCTTGACCAATCTTGATAAAACTAGGCAGGAATGTTCCTTGGGTACTAACTTAGACCTTAGTGTATGTATTGTAGCCCTAAAACAAACTTAAGACCCTAAAAAAAAATAAAGTTGTCCGACTCTATTACAGCTATAGTATTTTATGGATCTAGGCCATGGTTAACAATGTTGACATGAGAAAAGATCGAAAGGATTTAGACCTAGATCTAACTTTAAGAAATACACTTTGCGCACATAGTTTTTTACTTTGACACATGAAAATACAAAAGAAGATTCATTGATTTCATTATGTAATAAAATTAACCTTCAATTTTGTGTTTCAAAAGCATTTTTTACATAAATTAGTTCCTGATATCTGTGACTACAGATTTCCTGGCGAACATTCTTTCATTAGACATTACCAATTGGTTACACATTAACACATCTCTCTACTGAGTCTATTCCTAGGTCTAGGTCTAAAACTCTTATTAAACTTTAAGATGATAAAACTTCTTTTCGCAAAGATAGTTTTGTGCTTTAACACATAAACATACTAATTATTGTCCATTCATTTGATATTTTAATCAATTTAACATTCAAATTTGTTTTTCTAAAGCATTTTTAATACATTCGTTCGCTGTTCGCTAAAGTTGCGTAGCCGTTTGAGATAGGCCTAAGGCCTGGCCTAAATTCATTTATGAAAAAAGGTCACGCATGCGCAACACAGAATGAACTCTATAAAAGCCAATTTTTAACTCTAGGTTAGTGTAGATTTAGTTCTATGTCTACCTCAAGATCTACTTTATACAGTAACACACGAACATACAAAATTAAATCTATTCATCTCAAATTTTAATCAAATATATGTAGACATACAAGCAAATGTTTAATTTGAACAAATGGATTTAAGCCTATTAGCTATTCTGATTTGATAGCTTCATTCACACTATTTTTACATTGACACATTCGCTTTACTTATGACATTATTATTTCGTTTAAATGTTTACTAAACACTCTCAGTGACTATATCGACAGTAATGCGCAAATAAAGACCCGCGGGTAACATATTTCTAGTATAAAAATATATATATATAAAGCACAAAGTAAGGCGTATGTATGTAAGACCCGCATAGAAATCAAAACCGTTTGACCAATCTTTATCAAATTCCTATCAGCAATGTAATGTTCCTTGGGTCACGGTGGAGACCGTAGTGTATGTAAAATACCGGAAGGCCTTATGTGTAGAATAAATTAATACATCTAGTTATCTGTATTAAAGAACGAAACTCTATAACAAATCGGGTAAACCTTGTTTCACAGCATTTTATATTAGCTTTGTAATGGAACATGGCGCTAGATCAGTGATACACAAACTAAGGCCCGTGGGCCACGGGTCAAATCCGGCTAGTAGAATATATATATTATATATTCCTATAACTTATGAGATGTTAAATAATAGACTTGAAGTAGGCTTGATATCTTGTTGAAAAGGTTTTTTATGACCAAATAAGTCGATAGCACAAAGAAAGTGACATCAGTTAAATTCAATGTAACAGCGATGTACTTGAACATGAATCAATACACTGACAATAGTTTCAAGGGCGTCTTTTGTAAAGAAATCCAAGGATTAAATTAATGCTTCTCTTGAATCTAGCTGTATTAATATATTTAATATTACCATAACTTTTTAACTTGTAGTCATAACAAGTTTATTCGAGCCTTCATACTTTCTTTAAAATTCACTGCACTAAAAGAATGTTTAACGTAGCTATTAACTATGGTTGTAAAAAGAAACGCCCCTGCTTTATTACAATCCATATGCTGTAAAAGTTCTTATTATTACAAGACAACATGAACACTGTCTCTCTCTTTTCTTCCTATGCCGCAATATACAGCTTAATAAAAACATCTATAATTTTGTTTTATAGATTTTAAATTCATGTAATAATATTTTGAAAAAGAAATATCTGAAGAACAATGGATTTACTGTTGACCTCTGTTGTCATGGTATTGCTCGTTTTTATACAGGTAAGTGGACGTTTTTATATTCGTTCTACAGCTATACCTTCTTACCTCCCTGCAGCTTTTCTATATTTTTTTAACAACAAAGTCATTTTTTGACTGTCGGGATGCGGGGGCGCGGTGGATGAGTGGTTAAGCACTTGGCTTCTGAACCTGGGGTCCTGGGCTCAAATCTCGGTGAAGACTGGGATTTTGATATTTTTGAGTTTTTAGGGCGTCCCTGAGTTGACCGAACTCTGATGGGTACCTGACTTAAGTTAGGGAAAAGTAAAGGCGGTTGGTCGTTGTGCTCGTTAGCCGTTGGTCAATGAAACGGATGACCATCATCTGCCCTAAAGATCGAAAGATCTGAAAGGGAAACTTTACATTTTTACTTTAAGGGTCAAAATATAACACTCTTTATAGTCTGCCGAGAAATAAACTTATTTTATGTTGTGTCGTCTGCAGATGTTCGGCATCTACCTGGAACCAAGAATCTTTATTCGTATTATTATAGAAATATACTAATATATTCAAACTCCGGCACTGGGAACAAAATTCATTGTAGCCGCCTTAAAAGTATTCACAGAGTGATGGGTGAGGTTTAGGAGTATCGTCTGCTGATAGGCAACGATATTGTTCTTAGGTCCTCAAGATATCTGTAAAGACAATTGTTACTAATCCTTCGGTTGATATAACTACGGGGTATATTGTTATTTTAGTAGACTTCCAAAGCCTCTTAATTTCCAAGCTTAGGTTTTCTTTTTTTTTCATTATTATTATTATTATTATTATTATTATGTTAGAAAAGAACGAGTATTCATTCTCTAACGAAGCCAGGGTCGAGTTTCGTTAAAGGGAAACAAAATTCATGGTAGTCCATTTATGAGTTTCCACCGAGGAATTCTCTGGTGATGTGTCAGGTCTGCAGAAATACCGCCCTCTGTCAGACAACCAGAATGTTCCTAGGAATGCCAAAGGCCTTGAAGGTATCTGTGAGGTCAGTTGTTATTATCCCCTCGGTTGATATAACAATGAGGTATATTGTTGTTTTAGATAATTTCCAAAAACGCTTTATCTCCAAGTCAAGGTTCCCATATTTTCGTTATTTATATTATTATATAATTATATTATTATTATTATTATTATTATTATATTCAAAGTGTTTGTACGGCGGACAAATGCTTTGCCTGCATCACAGGTGGCAAAATATGAATGTCACACCTGGGTCTGTGTGGTCATGTGAAATACTGCACTCGTCATATAACTTCGAAATCGAAATTAATGACTTAAATGTATTTTTACAATTCCTCTTGTCAGCTTGCTAATTCATGGGTGGACGACACTATCCAGAAACGGATCTCGATATCGGCTCTAACGATTTTCCTAGAAATTTATCAATTTATCTTTGGGGAAAAATTACTATGTAAATGGTGACATAGAAAAAACTCTGATACTAAGAACCCGCGACCACTGAGGCGACAGTTCAGAGTGAAATACAACCCAGCCATCAAAGATGCTAAAGACATAAATCATGAATTACTATGTTTACCTTTTTCTCGTTTATCTGTTTTATTATTAAGTTCTATTTCTTTTAGATCTATCTTTCTTGTCTCAATAAAAAAAGGTGTAGCCAGTATTGCAATTTGTAGCCAGTAATTCACAGTGTAGTAATGTGTAATCAGTAATTAAAATGTAGCCAGTATTTCAAAACGTAGCCATTATTTCGATGTGCAGCCAGTAATTCAAAATGTAGCCAGTATTTTTAATGTGTAGACAGTATTTCAAAATGTAGCCAGTATTTCGGTGTGTAGCCAGTATTTCGATGTGTAGCCAGTATTTCGATGTGTAGCCAATACTTCAGTGCAGCCTCATAACATTGTGTCCACTTGTTCCTACATTCCACAGCTACCACAAGTCACTGCCAGATGCTCTAATGGACGTTGTGGAAGCCCAGACACTTTCTGTCCCACTGACAGTTCTTCCTACTGCTCGTAAGCCTGGATAACTTTAAGACAGGACGCGACGAATCATATACAAATGAGAGAGAGAGAGAGAGAGAGAGAGAGAGAAATAATGGCTGTAGATTCTAGCAGTTGAAACTGTTAAGTTGGTTTAAAATGTTTAAGGCTTAGGGTAAAAAAGAAGGGGAGAGAATTCAAAATGAATATTTTTTTGTTATCATGTGAAACGTCAATCACAAGCTACCTATTTATTCAAATTTCAAAAACATATTTTAGTTTACAAAATATACATTTAAAATATATGAAAATAACGGTGATGAGATGCTATAATGGATATCGTTACAGTGGGAAGCGTGGTCGAGAGGCCAAGTGCGCTTCAACTTTGCTTGGCTTGGCTACCTATAATTAGATACGTTACTTCCAAGATATGATAATTACTTCCTAAGCAATCATACATCTATAGACATTAATCAGTGACTTAAACTCAGCTAATTAAATTCACAAGTACTCTCTCTCTCTCTCCTCTCTCTCTCTCTCTTCACAGATAACGATTTGTTAATATTGTTACGTATTTCTGAATCTTCTGGCTAAATGTACTAGTAGGTACACAAATAAAAACACTGCAAAGAACTTGACGACTCAACTTTCAGCTTCATATAACTTTATTGACTATTAAATCTAACAATTTGTTACTATAACATGTAACGTAGAAGACTGTACAATATCTGTCAGTTTAGAGTTAGCTATACTTCGTTGCAATTCATCTCTTCACTTCGTTGCAATTCATCTCTTCTCAACTTGCACCGAGCCGTATTCCACAGAACAGACCAACGACACACTTCCCAGTGTCGCTCCAGGTCTCCCAAAGCTGAACTAAATCGTATTCAAGTCTACCGTATCAGAGCCACACACGTCTTACATCGATTGTATCGACTGTAACGGCTCAAGTACACTGCAGTTCGCTGTATAGACTTTAACGACAGTAGTCCACTCCAATTAACTCTACCCTAGTTAACTTGCATCGAGTCGTACACATTTCTCTTCCACTAGAGCTGCACACGTCTTACATCGTCTGTATCGACTGTAACGGCTGACTCACGACTGACTTTTTACATTAACTCTCTGGCTTATATAGAGTCCCTAATCGCTCCTCCAAAGTTGCACAAACACTGCTAGTATCATCTGGAACAACACGTGAGGAAACGTCACATCCTGTCTTTGTTTTTACATGTAGATTCCAGAGAACACCTGCTGCAGTGTCATCAAGCCGGGGTCACACGTACTGACCTCTGTCTGTCACTGTTCATTAGTAACTGCCCCCTTCTTAGATCTGTTTGTCCCCTGGAACAGCACGTGAGGACACGTCACATACTGTCTTTGTTTGTACATGTAGATTCCAGAGAATACTCGCTGCAGTGTCATCTCGCTGGGGTCACACGTTGACCTCAACTTGTCACTGTTCATTTGTATCAATATTAATAAGTACCCTTATACTAAAGCTTAAGCAGAGCAGAGAACTCCACGCACTAAAATTAGAAACCGGCTCTTCATTTTTAAGCTCAACCCCTTTACAAATCAAGCTCAGAGAGTTATGAGACTTGCGGTTACACTTTTAAACGTAGTTATCGGTCTTTGACCACCTGTAGTTCTCCATGTCTCGATGTAGAGTACAGACAACCTTACTCCTCAAATCGGTTATTTCATCGACCAGGCATAATTTGTGATTCGCTGAATACAAGTTTTATTTATAAATATACATAGATTCAGCTTGAGAAGAAACATAGATCTAGTAGTAATAAAATGAAATAATCTCTAAACAATATCTAATTTCATACCAAAAAAATACACGACTCTCGCCTAGTCCACTTTGCAACGTTTACTCACGTGACTTCTATTCATATGAGAGACCAGCTCGTGGTTTCATCAGAAACATCCATTCTACTTTTCTTCGGGGTTACCTTAGAAACACACACACATTTACTCCTAGGAAGAATAGGAGTAACATTTTCTGTAGAATTTTTTTTCAAATGATTGTACGGTGTGCACCAGAAACCAATTTAGAGTTTCCGCTCTTTTTCAGTTTCTTATCTTATAAATTACAGACGTTACTTCAAAATGCAAGATGGTCTCGTCCTGTGTGTATCCCTGCGTTAATTTACTCATACTGCCATGCATGTTAATCAGAGACTTCTACTCTGCTAAGCTGTTGGCTAAGTTAATCGCCCCAGAGTCGGCTTCCTTAGTCACAGCAGATTCTGACCCGTGCAAAGAGAAACAAGACTGTTTGCCGTAATGCCGAGCAAAAAATAATAATCTCTTAAACGCAGTGTTTCCCAAAGTAGGGAACGCGTACCCCCAGGGGTACGGGAAGACTACGGAGGGAGTACGCATTGCACCTCATTAACTATGCTGATTTTTTAAAATATCCATTTATTATATTCTGTTAATAAAATTAAAGTGCGGTGGGGCGGGGGGTTCGAGGGGTACTCAACATTACAAAAATTATAAAAGGGGTACACATAGATCAAAAGTTTGGGAAACACTGTTCTACAGAAATTGCAACAGCAAAAATTAATGAAGTTATCTTATTTGAAGGTATCGTAATAGTTGTTGTGTTTTAAGATACAAAATATACAACTGACAACTATCTCTTTCTCCAACCCAGCCACTTAACTAAAGTTAATAATAATTATACATATTGTTTTTGGCTTCTGTAGACTTTGCAGCGACCCAAGGCTGTGCACCTACAGTGAAGAAAAGGGTCACGTGGATCCGTTCGGGACCTTCACCTTCAGTCACTTCCTGTATGAAGATCAAAGTTCGCGCTCCAAGAACACAACAGTTGTTGTTGTAGCCCAGACTGACAGGAAGAACGGACGCATTTTCATTTCTGGACTACAGGTAGCGACGAATTGTCTCTTAACCCTTAAAGTGCTGAGCTTTGTGAAAAGAGTGCATACACAATGGAATTACAATTCTAGTGTTTAGAGGCTAAACTACCCTACGCTTCTAAAGGGTTAATGGGGAGGGAAGCGCTTAGGTCCTGAACTGGGTGTGAACTTGCTGATTTTTCTTTTGCCTAATAGTCGTAAGATCATCTAATACAGTGTTCCTCAAACTAGAGTCCGCGCACCCACAGGCGTCCGCGAAACGGTCGAAAGATGTCCTCAGAAAGATGAAAATTGTATAATATTAAAATCAAAAAGAAGTTCCAGTCTTCTTGTTTGGTAGAACGTGGAGTATTTGCTGCAACGAACCTCATCACAAATACAAGAAACCGACACAAAATTTGTACTCAGAAAATCTCATGAACCGTATAAAAGTCAAAATTTTTGTTTAAATTTTATTTTAAACAAAAGTTATAATCTCAATAAACACTCCCAGAACCAGATGTTATTTTAAAAATAGATTTTAACTATTAACTCTGTCTCTCCTAATTGACGATGCCATCGTTGATTTGACGCCTATTAAACTAAATTGGTTTTTGATTTATGAACTTCAATATGTATTGTGTAAAAATAAAGAGCATTCTCCTAAAATTCGATACCAAATCTTTTTACCAAACATTTTCTGATAACAAACAAAAAAAAAAAGGTATTGAAGTTTAATCGGAACAGGAGAGTAAATTACAAAATGAGCAAAATGAATAATACTATCGAAACGAGGAAATTAATTACGGAGAGAAAGAGTTAAGCGATACTACACCCTAACAGTAGCCCTTTGAGTGATAAGCATGGTGAGTTGGCTTTTTCACGGAGACTGGGCGACTCTACAAAGAACTGCTGCCTTCCTTGTTCATGTTGTCAGATAATAGTGTTCTCAACTAGGGACAATGAGGCTTAACGGTTTTGCCAGAGCGTACCAGAGAGTGCTGCAAGCTGGCTATGAGTTACCTTTTCCTGATTCTTCCTTAAGGTTGACTCCCGAAGTCTTTCCCTAGTTTGAGCATAGGCAGAGGAGGTTGGGTTCTTAGCTTTCTTTCTCCTGGGTTGGTTAGGGGTACGTTGACGGGGTTCCTCCTTCTAGAGCAAGTGAATATAAACAGCTTTAGGTCATAATTTTTGTGTTGTAATGTGCAGTGTGTTAAGGTTTGTATTGCCTATTTCGTAATGACTATATAACACAAATCTCATGCAGGACGACTGGGGATGGCAGCGGGAAGTAACCTTCATGACCACTCAGTGACAGTCCAGCGCGCATACCACATGACTAGGCAGCCGTTGTCTGTGAAGAAGTGTACTTCTGTGTGGGGGACAACGCATCAATACCTAGGCTCCTATCGCCCAGGAGGCGGTCAATGTATATTTGAATCTATTGATACTTAATATATATATTGAAAAACATCGAAGTTTCCATTGATGAATAGAACTAAATGATTTCAGCAAACATTTTTCTGTATTGATTTATTTCTATTCGACAGTTGAAAATTGCAATGAATTGTGATATATCCCTAAATATTAACCTCAAGCTAGAGTCCACTTCGAAGGGAGGTAAGTCAAAGATGAATGGTCTCAAGTCTATCCCTCTGGGAAACTAAATAAAAGATCGACGAAAACAACACTGTAACTCTAAATGTTGCATGTCTGGAAGTATACATTAGATTGGTCAAATTATTTCAAGGAAGAATCTTGTAAAATAGATGTTGTGCAGTTATAAATCTTTGCAAAATTTAATGTAGTGAGAACTCCCCACTTAATCCAGTTATTGCATATTAGTTGAGGAATAGCTCGATTTTCCAAAATAAACATTTTGTTCTATTACAGATGAGCGATCCGGATCATCCGATTATTCCTATAAATATATTTTACCCACAGCGTAACTGTGCGGGGTCGAACGTTTATCCCGCATGTGGGACTACCGCATGAAAACTTGATAGGCCCCACCGAACAACGGCTTTGTCTGCATCAATTGTCGGAAAATATGTAGTTTGTTCGTGGTAATGTGAAATCTTGTTTGTTTGTTTTTTTACTTCGGAATGGAAGACAATTTTGTTATTCTTTCATTCATGCGTTTATGTCCCTTATTTATTCTTCTTTTTTTAAAAAAAATCTTCAGGAGTCTTTCGAAACAAATTTTGGAATTCTATATATCTTCTAAGTTCTGTTTTTTTTTGTGTGCATTTAAATGGTCTTCTTAATCATTGTGGATATTTTTTTTATGATTCCTTGCTTTTTTTAACATGTACTTTATTTAAAAGTTTATGTAAATACTACTGATGGGATTAAGGACAAAATCCAAACATCTCGTAATGAGAGGGCAGTGACATGATAATCAACACCCATACCTCTGAAATAATTTACACACGACTCTAACAGAACTCTGTACATTTGTGATACAGAGAAATTGTCGTGAAATAGTTTACACACGACTCTAACAGAACTCTGTACATTTGTGATACAGAGAAATTGTCGTGAAATAGTTTACACACGACTCTAACAGAACTCTGTACATTTGTGATACAGAGAAATTGTCGTGAAATAGTTTACACACGACTCTAACAGAACTCTGTACATTTGTGATACAGAGAAATTGTCGTGAAATAGTTTACACACGACTCTAACAGAACTCTGTACATTTGTGATACAGAGAAATTGTCGTGAAATAGTTTACACACGACTCTAACAGAACTCTGTACATTTGTGATACAGAGAAATTGTCGTGAAAAAGTTTACACACGACTCTAACAGAACTCTGTACATTTGTGATACAGAGAAATTGTCGTGAAATAGTTTACACACGACTCTAACAGAACTCTGTACATTTGTGATACAGAGAAATTGTCGTGAAATAGTTTACACACGACTCTAACAGAACTCTGTACATTTGTGATACAGAGAAATTGTCGTGAAATAGTTTACACACGACTCTAACAGAACTCTGTACATTTGTGATACAGAGAAATTGTCGTGAAATAGTTTACACACGACTCTAACAGAACTCTGTACATTTGTGATACAGAGAAATTGTCGTGAAATAGTTTACACACGACTCTAACAGAACTCTGTACATTTGTGATACAGAGAAATTGTCGTGAAATAGTTTACACACGACTCTAACAGAACTCTGTACATTTGTGATACAGAGAAATTGTCGTGAAATAGTTTACACACGACTCTAACAGAACTCTGTACATTTGTGATACAGAGAAATTGTCGTGAAATAGTTTACACACGACTCTAACAGAACTCTGTACATTTGTGATACAGAGAAATTGTCGTGAAATAGTTTACACACGACTCTAACAGAACTCTGTACATTTGTGATACAGAGAAATTGTCGTGAAATAGTTTACACACGACTCTAACAGAACTCTGTACATTTGTGATACAGAGAAATTGTCGTGAAATAGTTTACACACGACTCTAACAGAACTCTGTACATTTGTGATACAGAGAAATTGTCGTGAAATAGTTTACACACGACTCTAACAGAACTCTGTACATTTGTGATACAGAGAAATTGTCGTGAAATAGTTTACACACGACTCTAACAGAACTCTGTACATTTGTGATACAGAGAAATTGTCGTGAAATAGTTTACACACGACTCTAACAGAACTCTGTACATTTGTGATACAGAGAAATTGTCGTGAAATAGTTTACACACGACTCTAACAGAACTCTGTACATTTGTGATACAGAGAAATTGTCGTGAAATAGTTTACACACGACTCTAACAGAACTCTGTACATTTGTGATACAGAGAAATTGTCGTGAAATAGTTTACACACGACTCTAACAGAACTCTGTACATTTGTGATACAGAGAAATTGTCGTGAAATAGTTTACACACGACTCTAACAGAACTCTGTACATTTGTGATACAGAGAAATTGTCGTGAAATAGTTTACACACGACTCTAACAGAACTCTGTACATTTGTGATACAGAGAAATTGTCGTGAAATAGTTTACACACGACTCTAACAGAACTCTGTACATTTGTGATACAGAGAAATTGTCGTGAAATAGTTTACACACGACTCTAACAGAACTCTGTACATTTGTGATACAGAGAAATTGTCGTGAAATAGTTTACACACGACTCTAACAGAACTCTGTACATTTGTGATACAGAGAAATTGTCGTGAAATAGTTTACACACGACTCTAACAGAACTCTGTACATTTGTGATACAGAGAAATTGTCGTGAAATAGTTTACCTCAAAACGACTCTAAGAGACTCAAGGGGTCACCTTGATGATGCTGGAGTATCCCCCTTGCATCCCAAGGAGACCTTTAAAAGAGCTGCCGTAAGAGGAATAACCTGTTCTCTGATCAACCTTGTTTAAAAATATTTTGTTTAATACACGAGACACAGAGGATAGCTGTATCAAACCCTCTAGTAACTTACCTTGCCTAGTTACTAGCTAGTGTCAATGCTTTAGATTGAATTTTCTGTAAGATTGTTCATGTCACTATGTAACCTTTGTTAATGAACTCGCGTTCGTTGATGATTGTTGCTGTTGAACCACTAATACTGAGTCTACTTATCATGCACTTCATAAGAAGGATTTGGTTCTATTGTGTAAAATTAAATAATATATGTTTAAAAAATTAATTGACGAGACAGAATGGAGGCTTAGGAATAAATCAGAGACTTTGTCTTCTTACTACTACCATCATGTTCCATTATGTCCCTTTAGCTATAAATTTACTATGTCAATGGCCTATTACCTAAAAAGAGACATAAACTAATTGATACAATTACACTTTATAACTACTCTTTATTTTTAGATGCTCCACATATGTAATTTGATAAGAAATGTATTATTTTAATTTTTTTTCATAAATATCATTTTACAAATTTCTGTGTAAACAACGAAGAAAATAAGTTGAATGTATGTGTGTGTGTTTGTATAAGTGATAACTATTTACCAATTTGCATGTATATGTATTAAATATATTATTTATTGGCTTTAAAATTACAATACTAAAAATTACCTATTAAATTTATTTTTTTCAACAAGAGAGACAATTTAGGACTGGAAGATGCAAGGTGGAAATTTCTTTTGGTTAAATCCCTTTGACCAAAAAACAAAAAATTTCAAGACAACCCCAAACAGGACATGAATTCATAATAATGGACCAAATAGACTACGAAATTGGTAAAAAAAAAATAAAACAAAAACCACTATCTCAATATGGACAAGATTGATTTAGAAAATATTTTGTAACTAACAAATTTATTCTGAAAATGAGTTATATTCAAAATTGTACTTTGTACATTTTTGTAACTCTAGCAGACCCCAGAGAATTCCTAATGACATAGGATGGAGGTCTTTTGTCTTAGGTTCTTAAGGGAAAAATTGTTGCAAAAATAATAATAATAATAATAATAATGAATTTAAATAACTCATAAATCTTTAAAAAGTCCTCATTTTATAGACCTTTGCTGTCATCATTTTATGGACCCTTGCTGTCATCATTCTATGGACCGTTGCTGTCATTATTTTATAGACCTTTGCTGTCATCATTGTATGGACCTGTGCTGTCATCATATTGTGGACCTTTGCTGTCCTCATTTTGTTGACCTTTGCTGTCATCATTTTGTAGACCTTTACTGTCATCATTTTGTAGACCTTTACTGTCATCATTTTATGGACCGCTGATGTCATCACTTTATGGACCTTTGCTGTCACCATTATATGGACCTCTGCTGTCATTATTTTATGGACCGCTGATGTCATCAGTTTATGGACCGCTGACGTCATCATTTTATGGACCTTTGCTGCAGCATACTATATGATCATGCTGGAAATCCTGGAATGTGTTTTTGAAACTATTTCCCTCATAAAAATTTTATTGTTATGAAATATTCTTTGTATTATTACTAATATAAATTAATATGTTGTGTTTTCTTTAAAAAGTCTACTCGATGTCCATGATAAAAATCATGAATTGAGCTTTTGAAACTATGCCTTCACAAAATTTTGTTTTATTAAATATTTTGTGTATTATTATTGATATAAAATAATATATTATGTCTTTTCTTTTGAATAAAATCTTACTTAAAAAAAAAAAAAAGGCCCAAAAAAGATGCTAAAGCCCAGAAAAGAGGTGCATGAAATACCAAAAAAAAAGAGGCAAAGAAAAGAGTCAAAAGCCCAAGGATTCCTAGGATGTAAACAGCTCGACAACTGAAGACAAAAACTAAAAAATAAAAAAGCTGAGGTATCCTAAAAAAAAACAAAAAGTAATTTCTTGACCACTCATGATTTTTTGTTTTGTAAATGTCTACAGATTATTAGATATTAAATGACTTGTAATTTCTTGAAAAAAAAAATACTTTGCTTCTGATACTATTTAGTACAATGTTTATAAATGTATTCCGGAAAATATATGTATACTGTGCGATTATCAATACATAGACATCATGATGATTTTGTCTAAATGGAAATGTTGTGTCTGTTATTATGAATATAGAAACTAAAAAATGCAATTAATTAATTTGTGTTTTTTTTTCTTTTTTGTGATTTCAGGGCTAGAGATGTTAGCTAATAATAATGTTTTATATTTCAACAATACTAATAGTCAAGGGAGGGTACCCCTGCAACAAATTGAAAGTTGTTGTAGCATCAGCTTGATCGTCTCCCCCGAAAGTTACTTCATCATCGACATTGACTGTTTTCAAATACAAATCGGTTTACGACCAGTGGAATCCGGCCTGGCCCCATGTAAGTTGGTGTGTGTGACGTCAATGTTTAGACTGGATATTCATTGTGTTACAGTGATGTCCAAACTACACCCTGCTGCCCATGCAGGATCCGCAACGCACTTCTCACAGACTCCTCGACACATTTCCCAATAATATTATAAAACACCAGAAGATCGGCTTTATTAGAATCAACGATTATACGAGGCGATTCGATGAAAGTGTTATTTCTCGGTCGATGGTTTGTATCCCCAGACATCTACTACAACCAAACCAATACAGGCGTATTACATTTATAATAGAGAATTTTATTTGAACTTGAACAAGCTTCTTTATAAACAAACTTAAAATTCTACTTTCATTTATAAATATCTATTTATAGAACTTATAAGTATTCATTGAGAATCAAGTCAAATGTTAATTAAAACATGAAAAAAATGCTTTATTAAAAAAGAATTCCTCTATACGGCTTACTGAGCGATTATTTGTCTATTAATAACTAATGAATGTTAAATTTGTAAAAAAAAACAAAAAAAAAAAAAAAAAAACAACTATTGTCCAAAACTCAAAACCCACATTTACGGTCCAATTTGTAGGAAAATTGTTAAAATCGTTATCGCGATCATTTTCCAGATTTTCTCCAGAAAGTTTCTCGAAGGTAAAAGTTGAAAACAGGTTTTTCAATAATAGCAAGGTATAACTCATTACAAAGGACGTTCTTTCTGTCTCATGCCTCTCGAAAAAACTTCCCTCTCAATTCTTCCCCCCCCCCCCCCCCCCGGTCCTCACCTGACTTCCATTAACATCAAGTATGACAGACCAGCTCGTGGATTCATCAGAAACTCAAAAAAAAAAAAAAAAAAAAAAAAACGCTCTTCTTTTCTTTTCGTTACCTAGGAAACACACACATACGGTTTTGGAAATCTACCCCCCCCCCCCCGTTGTTTTCGTTCGTTGACTTGGAGCACCGGACTGCTGGTAGACAACTAAGCCGTTGTGGGCGTAATGAATCTTAACTAATGAAACTTAAAATAACTTGAATAACTTCCTTTTGTAAATAAACTAAACATAATTTTTGTTATATAATATAGACAGAATCAACATGTGATCAAATGAAATAGATGTAGTAGACTTAAGTAATAATTAATAATAATTAATAATATCTTTAAAAAAAAATCGAACTCACTCTAATAACACAACCTTTCAGTCTCACGTTCTGGAGTCGTCTACAACTAACGCCAAAGGACGACAACGCCACCTATGTTGCTTCATTCACAATCAGGCGCTAACACTCTTCCCACCGTCACCTTAGAAACACACACACACACACACACACACCATGAGAAGCCCAATGACTGAAATCTAAGGTTGAGTACCGCTCCTTTAAGACACATAATCTATTTTAGTTCAACAAGAAAACAGCTTTAAATTGGTGATTTTCATAGTAAAAGTTAAAAATTTAGATGTCAGGCGGTCACGTTTACGTTCTGTACGCAATGAAATTTAGTAAGATAGAAAAAAGAAGAGCAAACAATATGAAGAAATTCGGTTGTGATGTGATGGAACCAAAACACAAAAGTAAGATGACAAAAAAAAGGCGGCGAGATGTTCTGACAGAATAGAACAAAATAAACAATGTCAAGGACGCCATATTGGAAGATTTAGTTGTTAGATTCTACACGTACCGAGACATGCTTTAAACTAATTATATAGTTAAATAAAATACTAATTAGTAAAATCTTACTCTGTACAGCAAATACACCTAACATGCAAAATATAACAATAATTTAAAAAAAAAACGAAAGAGAATTTCCACATTTGAAACGAAATCTCTCCGTAATGTAGAAGTTATTTCCCTTCTTCGATCTCAAACAAAATAATCAATTCTCAATAATTAGTTATTATATGATTAATTTTTCCAGCTATTCATGCTTTGTTGGTTATCTAAACGGACGAATCCCAACATATTTAGCCATATTTGTGAACACTAAAGGTTTAATTTCCCTTGTTGATGTCAAACAAAATAATTACCATCCATTAATTGACTACTAGATTAACTTTTTGATTGATTTATGTATTGTTTTCGTCAATGAATAAATGTGCAAAGTATCAACTTAATAAAGTATGGGTGTAGGAA
>JAZGLO010002103.1:0-18633 GCA_036873155.1 Biomphalaria sudanica
TCTCTTTCTTGATTTCTTTGTCATTCTCTCTTTTTCTTGAATTCTTTGTCATTCTCTCTCTCTTTCTTGATTTCTTTGTCATTCTCTCTCTCTTTCTTGATTTCTTTGTCACTCTCTCTCTCTTTTTTTATTTCTTTGTCATTCTCTCTCTCTTTCTTGATTTCTTTGTCATTCTCTCTCTCTTTTTTTATTTCTTTGTCATTCTCTCTCTCTTTTTTTTTATTTCTTTGTCATTCTCTCTCTCTTTTTTTATTTCTTTGTCATTCTCTCTCTCTTTTTTTATTTCTTTGTCATTCTCTCTCTCTTTTTTTATTTCTTTGTCATTTTCTCTCTCTTTTTTTATTTCTTTGTCATTCTCTCTCTCTTTCTTGATTTCTTTGTCATTCTCTCTCTCTTTCTTGATTTCATTGACATTCTCTTTCTCTTTCTTGATTTCTTTGTCATTCTCTTTCTCTTTCTTGATTTCTTTGTCATTCTCTTTCTCTTTCTTGATTTCATTGACATTCTCTTTCTCTTTCTTGATTTCTTTGTCATTCTCTTTCTCTTTCTTGATTTCATTGACATTCTCTTTCTCTTTCTTGATTTCATTGTCATTCTCTTTCTCTTTCTTGATTTCTTTGTCATTCTCTTTCTCTTTCTTGATTTCATTGACATTCTCTTTCTCTTTCTTGATTTCATTGACATTCTCTTTCTCTTTCTTGATTTCTTTGTCATTCTCTCTCTCTTTCTTGATTTCTTTGTCATTCTCTTTCTCTTTCTTGATTTCTTTGTCATTCTCTTTCTCTTTCTTGATTTCATTGACATTCTCTTTCTCTTTCTTGATTTCTTTGTCATTCTCTCTCTCTTTCTTGATTTCTTTGTCATTCTCTTTCTCTTTCTTGATTTCTTTGTCATTCTCTTTCTCTTTCTTGATTTCATTGACATTCTCTTTCTCTTTCTTGATTTCTTTGTCATTCTCTTTCTCTTTCTTGATTTCATTGACATTCTCTTTCTCTTTCTTGATTTCTTTGTCATTCTCTCTCTCTTTCTTGATTTCTTTGTCATTCTCTTTCTCTTTCTTGATTTCTTTGTCATTCTCTTTCTCTTTCTTGATTTCTTTGTCATTCTCTTTCTCTTTCTTGATTTCATTGACATTCTCTTTCTCTTTCTTGATTTCTTTGTCATTCTCTCTCTCTTTCTTGATTTCTATGTCATTCTCTCCTCTTTCTTGATTTCTTTGTCATTCTCTCCATCTTTCTTGATTTCTTTGTCATTCTCTCTCTCTTTCTTGATTTCTTTGTCATTCTCTCTCTTTCTTGATTTCTTTGTCATTCTCTCCCTCTTTCTTGATTTCTTTGTCATTCTCTCTCTCTTTCTTGATTTCTTTGTCATTCTCTCTCTCTTTCTTGATTTCTTTGTCATTCTCTTTCTCTTTCTTGATTTCTTTGTCATTCTCTCTCTCTTTCTTGATTTCTTTGTCATTCTCTTTCTCTTTCTTGATTTCTTTGTCATTCTCTTTCTCTTTCTTGATTTCTTTGTCATTCTCTTTCTCTTTCTTGATTTCGTTGTCATTCTCTTTCTCTTTCTTGATTTCTTTGTCATTTTCTTTCTCTTTCTTGATTTCTTTGTCATTCTCTCTCTCTTTCTTGATTTCTTTGTCATTCTCTCTCTCTTTCTTGATTTCTTTGTCATTCTCTCCCTCTTTCTTGATTTCTTTGTCATTCTCTCTCTCTTTCTTGATTTCTTTGTCATTCTCTCTCTTTCTTGATTTCCTTGTCATTCTCTCCCTCTTTCTTGATTTCTTTGTCATTCTCTCTCTCTTTCTTGATTTCTTTGTCATTCTCTCTCTCTTTCTTGATTTCTTTGTCATTCTCTCTCTCTTTTTTGATTTCTTTGTCATTCTCTCTCTCTTTCTTTATTTCTTTGTCATTCTCTCTCTCTTTTTTTATTTCTTTGTCATTCTCTCTCTTTCTTGATTTCTTTGTCATTCTCTCTCTCTTTTTGATTTCTTTGTCATTCTTTCTCTCTTTTTTGATTTCTTTGTCATTCTCTCTCTTTCTTGATTTCTTTGTCATTCTCTCTCTCTTTCTTGATTTCTTTGTCATTCTCTTTCTCTTTCTTGATTTCTTTGTCATTCTCTCTCTCTTTCTTGATTTCTTTGTCATTCTCTCTCTCTTTCTTGATTTCTTTGTCATTCTTCTCTTTCTCTTTCTTGATTTCTTTGTCATTCTCTTTCTCTTTCTTGATTTCTTTGTCATTCTCTGTCTCTTTCTTGATTTCTTTGTCATTCTCTCTCTCTTTCTTGATTTCTTTGTCATTCTCTTTCTCTTTCTTGATTTCTTTGTCATTCTCTCTCTCTTTCTTGATTTCTTTGTCATTCTCTTTCTCTTTCTTGATTTCATTGTCATTCTCTTTCTCTTTCTTGATTTCTTTGTCATTCTCTTTCTCTTTCTTGATTTCGTTGTCATTCTCTTTCTCTTTCTTGATTTCTTTGTCATTCTCTTTCTCTTTCTTGATTTCTTTGTCATTCTCTCTCTCTTTCTTGATTTCTTTGTCATTCTCTCTCTCTTTCTTGATTTCTTTGTCATTCTCTTCCTCTTTCTTGATTTCTTTGTCATTCTCTCTCTCTTTCTTGATTTCTTTGTCATTCTCTCTCTTTCTTGATTTCTTTGTCATTCTCTCCCTCTTTCTTGATTTCTTTGTCATTCTCTTTCTCTTTCTTGATTTCTTTGTCATTCTCTCTCTCTTTCTTGATTTCTTTGTCATTCTCTCTCTCTTTTTATTTCTTTGCATTTCTCTTTTTATTTCTTTGTATTCTCTCTCTCTTTTATTTCTTTGCATTCTCTTCTCTTTTTATTTCTTTGTCATTCTCTCCTCTTTTATTTCTTTGTCATTTCTCTCTCTTTTTATTTCTTTGTCATTCTCTCTCTTTCTTGATTTCTTTGTCATTCTCTCTCTCTTTGTTATTTCTTTGTCATTCTCTTTCTCTTTCTTGATTTCCTTGTCATTCTCTCTCTCTTTCTTGATTTCTTTGTCATTCTCTCTCTCTTTCTTGATTTCTTTGTCATTCTCTTTCTTTTTCTTGATTTCTTTGTCATTCTCTCTCTTTCTTGATTTCTTTGTCATTGTCTCTCACTTTCTTGATTTCTTTGTCATTCTCTCTCTTTCTTGATTTCTATGTCATTCTCTTACTCTTTCTTGATTTCTTTGTCATTCTCTTTCTCTTTCTTGATTTCTTTGTCATTCTCTGTCTCTTTCTTGATTTCTTTGTCATTCTCTCCCTCTTTCTTGATTTCTTTGTCATTCTCTCCCTCTTTCTTGATTTCTTTGTCATTCTCTCTCTCTTTCTTGATTTCTTTGTCATTCTCTCTCTTTCTTGATTTCTTTGTCATTCTCTCCCTCTTTCTTGATTTCTTTGTCATTCTCTCCCTCTTTCTTGATTTCTTTGTCATTCTCTCTCTCTTTCTTGATTTCTTTGTCTTTCTCTCTCTTTCTTGATTTCTTTGTCATTCTCTTTCTCCTTTTTGATTTCTTTGTCATTCTATCTCTTTCTTGATTTCTTTGTCATTTCTCTCTTTCTTGATTTCTTTGTCATTCTCTCTTTTTCTTGATTTCTTTGTCATTCTCTCCTCTTTCTTGATTTCTTTGTCATTCTCTCTCTCTTTCTTGATTTCTTTGTCATTCTCTCTCTTTCTTGATTTCTTTGTCATTCTCTCCCTCTTTCTTGATTTCTTTGTCACTCTCTCTCTCTTTTTTTATTTCTTTGTCATTCTCTCTCTCTTTCTTGATTTCTTTGTCGTTCTCTCTCTCTTTCTTGATTTCTTTGTCATTCTCTCTCTCTTTCTTGATTTCTTTGTCATTCTCTCTTTCTTTCTTGATTTCTTTGTCATTCTCTCTTTTTTTTTATTTCTTTGTCATTCTCTCTCTCTTTCTTGATTTCTTTGTTATTCTCTCTCTCTCTTTTTTATTTCTTTTTCATTCTCCCTTTCTTTTTTTATTTCTTTGTCATTCTCTCTCTCTTTTTTATTTCTTTGTCATTCTCTCTCTCTTTTTTTATTTCTTTTTTTTCTCTCTCTCTTTCTTGATTTCTTTGTCATTCTCTTTCTTGATTTCTTTGTCATTCTCTTTCTCTTTCTTGATTTCTTTGTCATTCTCTTTCTCTTTCTTGATTTCGTTGTCATTCTCTTTCTCTTTCTTGATTTCTTTGTCATTTTCTTTCTCTTTCTTGATTTCGTTGTCATTCTCTTTCTCTTTCTTGATTTCTTTTTCATTCTCTCTCTCTTTCTTGATTTCTTTGTCATTCTCTCTCTCTTTCTTGATTTCTTTGTCATTCTCTCTCTCTTTTATGATTTCTTTGTCATTCTCTCTCTTACTTGATTTCTTTGTCATTCTCTCTTATTTGATTTCTTTGTCATTCTCTCTCTTTCTTGTTTTCTTTGTTTTTCTCTCCTACTCTTGATTTCTTTGTCATTCTCTCTCTTTCTTGATTTCTTTGTCATTCTCTCTCTTTCTTGATTTCTTTGTGATTCTCTCTCTCTCTCTCTCTTGATTTATTTGTCATTCCATCTCTTTCTTGATTTCTTTGTCATTCTCTCTCTCTCTTTCTTGATTTCTTTGTCATTCTCTCTCTCTTTCTTGATTTCTTTGTCATTCTCTCTCTTTCCATATTTCTTTGTCATTCTCTCTCTCTTTCTTGATTTCTTTGTTATTCTCTCTTACTTTCTCTTTTTCTCTCTTTTTCTTTCCCCTCTCTCTACCTCTCTTTTTATCTCTTTCTCTTCTCTTATTAAAAGAACAAAATCTCTACAGCTATTGATCATTATCGAGATTTATTTTCAAACATTTGTTTTGTTTCTTGATTTCTTTGTCATTCTCTCTTTTTCCTGATTTCTTTGTCATTCTCTCTCTCTTTCTTGATTTCTTTGCCATTCTCTCTTTTTCTTGATTTCTTTGTCATTCTCTCTCTCTTTCTTGATTTCTTTGTCTTTCTCTCTCTTTCTTGATTTCTTTGTCATTCTCTCTCTCTTTCTTGATTTCTTTGTCACTCTCTCTCTTTGTGAGTGAGTATTTGTGTTTGTGAGTGTGTATGTGACTGTGTATAAGAGTGTGCATGTGAGTGTGTATGTGTGTGTGTGGGGGGGTGTGGTCGAAAAGCAGCATAGAATATGTTTAGGTATTGCATTGACAAGTCGAAGATTATCCTTAGGGATTTGTACTTAGTTTCTAGCCTTCAAGAAAACGGATAAGTAAAAAGTAACATTAGAATCCTCGGGGCAAAACATGTGTGTGTGTGTGTGTGTCGCGAGTAGCGGGGGGGGGGGGGAGGGGGCTGTTATAACGCGGGTCATTTCAAATCAATTAAAAAGTTGGTCAGAAAAAATTAAGACGCGCGGGCTGAAGAAACGAAACGGACTGGAGAGAGATATAAGGAAGGAGAAATAGAGAGGGGGGGGAGCGGTTTTCTTTCATTGTAACACATACAATTATTCGCGGGTCAAAAGTCTATTAGGGAAGACGTTAAGAAGAGGGAACTAAAAAAAAAACAATAAAAGGGGGTGGGAATATTTGAGGAATATCAAGCGTGGCACTAAATCAACGGTGGTTAGGCTAGCACATGTGAATAAGACTGGACATGTCTTGCATGGCTTTACCTTTACTGCCTTCAACTCTTTCCATGTAGTTGTCTATATATCGACAATCACCTTGAATACATGCTGTCCAGATTCCAGCATAGGAACTTTTGTCACTGGAGGAAATAATGTAGTTTGTACTGTTTGCCTGAAAGCGTCAGCGCAAAACCTGAAACCAAAAAAAACATGGAGTCTTTTATATTGGTGTAGTCATATGTAAGGTCTATCTAGCTGTAATAAGTATAATTTGTCGTTGTGGATCATTCTTTAACTAAAACTCTTGTTCTTCACACATATTGGCGACATATTTGTTGACGACATATTTGATGAAGACATATTTGATGACGACATATACCTTCTACGTCACGTGGTCGGAGTCACTCGCAAGATCTAGCTATACTAGGCTCTAATTTGGTGATGAATCTTACCTAAACCAATGACTGGGCTCTATAGCTTTGGTCGGCAGCCAGTCTAGGAGACGGAAACTTTGATATAAAACCTAATGCTATCTGTTGTTCACAGGCGTCTCAGTCTTCTGTGCTACTGTGGACTGCATTTAGTTTAAAGAGTGGTATTAGTCTGCATGAGCAGGCTGGAAGCAATAGAGTATGTTATATAGCTAGCCCACAAATGACTAGTCGCAACAGAGTCGATAAAAGGATACCTCTAAAAGTCGCCTGCTGGAATGTCCACACCCGAAGACAGAAGACAATCTGTGTTGGCTTTGGTGTATTTAGTAATTAGACTACCACATGTTTACTTAGAACTCTTTTTGTCAAGTTCTTGTGTTAGATGTGTTGTGTTAAGCAGTGTTTACAGAAGGCATGGTAGAGAAAATCGTAATAGCTACGCTATACAAACATTTCATTTCGTTTATATTCATTTTTACACATAAAATCACGTTTTCAGTTAATACTGGGTTTATATTACCAAAAAAAAAAAAGTATTTTTAACAAAGTGTACAAAAGAACATTTTCGCCCAAAATAAAATCACGTCCAAAAAAAGACTTTTAATATGGCTGTAAGACAAAAGAAAATGTAATCTTGTATTTTTAGATACGTCGGCTTAAATATAAAAAAAAACCACATAATAAAAATAAATAATAAAAATGGCTTTTAGTTGTTCTTGACCTAAAGTAAGTAGTGGTTAGTTAAATTATCTTCTTTTTTTTTTCGTCTTCTGAAGTGGGAGAATTTGTCAAAGGTGAGTGATGACTTGTATGTATATATATATATATATTGTTACGTCTCTCCTACTATCCAGGCTCTCTTCACACTACACCACACGACACAACGAACTTAAAGAACCTCACAACTCGGGGCTCCAAAGTATCAGTAACAGTTTTATTTCAAATACATTACAAATACTGCAAAGTTGGCAACAACATTACACTGACTGTCCAAAAACCTAGTTTCTAACTTCGCCTCGCACTGGTCACATTGCGAAGTGTCGTGAAGTGACTTGAAGTGTCTTGACTCAAACACACTCGCTCTTATATAGTGTCTCTACTGGCCTTCTAGAATCTGATGGAACGTTCTGGACCACTCAGAATGATCACAATCGCCGTGACTTGCGTGCGTAATATTTACACACAGGTCGTTGCTGAAGTGGCGTGTACTGTCACTGGTCACAGTTGACCACTCGTCCTGCGGTGGACTGTGGCGATTTGGGTAGGCTAAGAACACACACAGCACTACCCCCATCTGTGTCATCACCAGGTTTATAACAATATATATATATATGTTTATATATCACAAACGTACCTAACAACTGTAGAAGTGCCATAGCTTTTCACAAGTTTTTTGTTTCTATTCGTAATTCCATAGTTCTGCTCTATAACTCAACAAAAAACTACTAGATCTGCAATTTATTCGTTCTGTCGTGTATGTTTATAAATAGTAGTACGGAACCAGGGGAGTTAATTGTCTCCAGCGCTTAGCGCAGTGTCATTCAATTATCTGCCTTCAAAATTTCTGGGGAAAAAAAATAGAAAAAAATTATAATAAGAGACATAAGCACAATAAAAACTGCATGTCCAAATTCGTTTCTTGGTGTAAAGAGGATTTTATGACGTTGTGTGGAGTTTTGTGACTTAAAATAAGTTTAATCAAGTACAATAAAAAAAAAAAAAACTTTTAAATAATATAAGACCCAATACCACTCACATTACATACTGAGAATCAATCACTCACAATAACTGAAGTTGTTATAGACCTAGAGTTGTATATAATCTTTGCGGTTTTAATTATTTGTACCAAATGTTGTCTTTTTTTTTAGCGCACTTTCATGTTTCTTTTAGAGGTACCCACTTAGCTTTCTCAATACGCTATGATCCATTTACTTGTCTGAATCAGTTTCAAAATGGGTAGTTTGGAGATTGACGGGGTTTCTGACTGATCGCTTTTTAAATGTTAAAAGTGATCGACCTGACTTCGAACTGGAGGGCTAAGGAATTCTCACTCACCTCAAGCCAGTTTGATAACCACTGTACCAGGGAGCTGCTATGAGCTCAAGTTTTATAGTTTTTTTGGAAACGATTTTTTTTTTCTTCAAGCTCTAAAGGGGACTAACTCAACTTATAGCACCTCAAAAGTCAAATAAAAGTTATTTCCCTTGTTCGAGTTACCAAAAGAAAAAAAGTGAAGTTCCCCTTTCAGACCTTGTGGTCTATACGGCAGATGATGTAAAGGTCACCAGTTTCTGTGGCCTACGGTTAACAAGGGTGTCATGTGACCAGCACAACCGCCAACAACCTTTACTTTTTCCAAACTCATGTCGGATACCCATTAGAGATGGGTGGACCCAGAAGACCCCAATGATCCCGAAATTTAAAATGCAATCTTCACCAGGATTTGAACCCGGGACCCCCAGTTGGGAAGCCTAGCGCTTAGCCACCGAGCCTCCTCCAGCTAACAAACAAAACAATTAAAAACCATTAATTAATTAACTAATTGGTAAATTTTTTTTCTTTACATTGATTCTTGTGTTAGCAGGTAAAAGAAATAAATGTGCGAAATTTTGATTTGATGCTGGAGTTGTAACCTTGACACATTTTTAACAGACAGACATATATACAGACAGACAGACCGACAGAGTAATTTCATATAAGCTTTGTAAAAGCTTCGGTAGATCTAATAAGTTTGTTTCCTACAAATAGATTAGCAACTACTAGCGTCTAGTTTTATTTTATTTCTTATTTCATTGTATTATTATTTTATATTTATTTATTTATTTCTTATGCGGGAAAATGCGTATTTTTAGTTGAACACTTGACTAACGCATTTTTGTGTCCATATGCGTATAAATATCCGAGATACATACATCTCTGTATGATATATGATTTTCAAAAAAAAAAAAAAAAAAAGTCAGGATAAGATAAGATATGATAAGATAAGATAATTTTTATTGGTCCAATCAAATGGGAATTCAGCTTGACTACAATTAACACCCTCAGCGTAACTCCTGTAACAATAACAATATAGATGCGAATACGAACAACATACACACACGAAACGCATACACACTCACAACCAGCGCTCTCTATTAGTGAACGCACAGAGTACCGTTGCCTTGACCTTGCCCGAGTTTATTTTGTTTCGTCTATTTTCATGTCATTTACAACTTTAACATATTCTTATGCTTAATATTAAGTTGCTTTAACAGACATAGAAGAGAGCACCTGGTTGCATGCGGCTTCAGAACGACACAGCTGGAGGTCACTTACAAAGGCCGGGAGATACACATTGAGACCAAAAAAAAATTTCGCCGATAATGGTTATGTCTGAGCTGGTTGTGGCAAAATATGTAGGTCACAGCTGGGGCTGCGTATCCACGGGAGATACTGCATACCTCATGACTCTTCGGACTTGAAGACATTCCTTATTGAGGTAAGAAAAAAAAAAGATAACAAAGAAACAAAATGCAAAAGAAACATCCCTATTTAACAACATAAAAGTATATGTTAATTCTTGATTGTTTAGGAAAAGACGGATCTACAAAATAAAAATAGGAATTACTATTTCGTGCTTGAAAAATCAAATTAGTAAATTAAAGGAAAATGAATATAGAATAATCCCAAAGTGCACAGCCCTAAATCTAAGCCTTACTCAAGAAATATTATCAGATTCCAGAAGCACAGTCGGAAATGTGAATTAGCAAGGCATTGTATCTTTTTTAAAATTAAACTGAGACAAAACATCGGAAATGTTTAGAGCTTGCCCAGAATTTCTAATTAAAAACGCTGACCTTGTTGTTGTATACCTTGCTGATTGTAGACTGTGCTTATATTATTGCTGCTTGATACGAGAAACGAACCTTTGGCTACACTCACCACGACTCAGACTAACACTCTGCTTGTTCAGAATGTTTTTTAAAATGCAGAAGACAGCAATATTCGCATTATCAACATGACCAGGAAACAGGATTAATCTGTTTTGTGTGAAAAATGGCGTATGACTCGGATCAACACGGAATGATCAATCAATCAGCATTTGATCCCGAAGGGGTTTGGGCTGAGGCATCAGTTTGAGGTGGGAGATATTCATTTTCTAGGAGTGTACATGCACATATTTTTCGGTTTCCGGAAGCGCCTTTGTGCACGAATCGTTGGGCTGTCACCCACCTCGGCCTCTGCAAACACTGGAATGAGAGTTAGGCTGTTAGCTAAGAGAAACTTTCAATTAAATTCAGCCAAAGAAATGAATGGTGGAATATGTGGATTAAAAAAAAAAACGCTTAATTCAAGACATCTCGATTTCAAATTTCAATCAGTGTTGAACTCCTAAAGGAAGCCAGTAAACCTCCCAGAAATCCCCGCTCTCGATATATTCCTAAAAGAACATTGGACCAAAGCATACTATAGGAGGAAAATTAGTAAATAGGATAAGGACAATGTCAGTGTATCTTTACTTGATTATTATCTACGAAATAGAAAAAAATACATTAGAAAATATAGATGTAGATATAGAAATAGAAATAGAGATAGAGATAGATAGATAGATAGATAGATAGATAGATAGATAGATAGGTAGGTAGATTGATTGATTGATTGATTGATTGATTGAAAGAGAGAAAGGTAGATAACAGACTGACAGTTGCGATTTGATGTTATTTGCCAGACTTTGGACAGTGATTGAGTCAGGTCATGGGTGTCGTTCGATCCAGCCCTTGGGCAGTGTAGAGCCGCATCTTGGATAACTCTAGACTCGTGTAGCATCTAGACGATTTAGTGATATACTGTGTAACTTTGGAAGGCTGTATGTTTTTGGGCGTATGTTCAAATTTGAGTGTGTATGTGAGGTGCTTAGCCGTTGGCAGTGTGACGCTGTATAGTTTATAAAGCAACTGTTACATGTATCATAACAGTCATCCTCTATCTAAACACACCCAACGCATTTTTTAATATGATTTTGTTTTATTTCCCATTTCACACATTGCGATCTAGAGGGCAAATGATATAAAGTTCATCTGTATCTGTGACCCAAAGATTAACGACGGCATCATGTGGCCAACACAACGACCAACTGTCCTTTATTTTCTTTTGCCCAACTAATGTCAGATACCGATTAGAGCTGGGCGGAATCATAAGCGTCCGAAAGATCTCAAAATTCAAAATCCCAGTCTTCACCAGGATTTGAGCCCGGGACTAATCGCTTAACCACTCAGCTACCGCGATTCTTAAGGTTTCCAAGTATTTCTACAGATAGCTTCTTTTCCTTTAAATTTTTTAAACTCTTTATTTCGATGATTTTTTGTGTTGCCCTTTGCTAGTGGTAAGTGATCTTACTTAACAGTTCTTTGCCAATGACTCAGTTATACGATTCCTCAGTACCCTCAGACGAGTCGCATCTGGCAGCACAAATTAGCTACGCCCCCTGGTGTTTGTGTGTGCGAGTGTCGGGGTCGGATGGCTTGCGGAAGTGTATGATATCTCGTAACTGGCAAGCCTATCCTTTGAACGAGCATTAACAGAGGTTGTTGTTGTTTTTTTTTAATGTGTTTTGTTTCTTTATTTTGTCACGTATTACGAATTGAATTCTACTTTTAAATGGCTTGCCTAGGGGAACGTGACAATAGAAAAGGAGTTGTGTCACTTATCTTAAGTCTGAATTTAATCAAAGACTTACAATGAATAACAAAAAAAAAATGACACAAGAAATCGGAAGGTAAACTATCAACTTAATGTTTAATCAAATATAAAGTTACAAGAAAGAAAAATAAACATTTACTCAATACAGAATTGATGTGTTGACCAAAACCCTTTTACAAAAATGGCATGTAAAAATATTACAATACAAGAGTTTGAAAATGTAATTACAAATACAAGCAAGGCCTTGAATAAAAAAAAAAACTTACACGATCAAGTGGTATACCACGCACGGGTAGCGCAATGTCTCCGCTATTCTGTCCCACGGCTGTCTCCGTATGTCTGTTCGTCAACGTCACGCGGGCGGTCTTTATATAATATACCGCGCGTCGATTTCAAGACAAATCTAGGAATTTCTCGAAACAAATACGTCATCAATTTCCCAGATCTAGAACGCTCTTCAAAGAGACAGAAAAAAAAACACCCTCCTTTCAACCAGAGGTACACACACAGGTCAAGGACCGGTCACTGTCTGTGTGGCTTGACGAATAAAATAAAAAAAAACTTATTACACAAGGGGCAGACAACCTACCCGTCTCTTGACCGCAACAGGTCAAAGAAAAAAAAAAACAACGCCTAGATACGTAACACCTCCCTCCTAAAAATAAAAAGTTTACATTTCCACGAAATGGAAATCTTTTTAGAACTACAAAAAAAATATTTACATTACAGAATGTATTTATCATGATATATATAAAAAAATATATACATCAAAATACTTTTTACAATCTAGACAAGGCATCGGCGATAACATTTTCGCTGCCTTTTATGTGTTTAAGATCTAGGTTGTACTCTTGTAAAAATAAACTCCACCTGAGAAGTCGTTGGTTCTTGCCAGACATTTTGTGGATAAATGTAAGGGGATTGTGGTCAGTAAATACAACCAGTGGCCATCTGGACCCACTGATATAAAAATCAAAGTGTTGTATAGAAAGAATCAACCCAAGACATTCTTTTTCCACAGTAGAATAATTTCTTTGATGTCTATTAATTTCTTGGAAAAGAAACAAATAGGATGCTCTACTTGGAAATTATCTTCTTGGTAAAGGACTGACCCAACACCTGTGTCACTGGCGTCAATAGCTAACCTAAAAGGTTTTCCGAAGTCAGGAGCCATCAAAATGGGGGAGCTAGATAATATCTGCTTGATTTGGTTAAAGGCTTTCTGACATTCATCCGTCCAAGTAAATCGGACGTTCTTTCTCAGGAGGTTTGTTAAAGGACTGGCAATGACAGAAAAATTTTCGCAAAATTTTCTATAATATCCAGACATTCCCAAAAATCTTCGGAGTTGTTTCCGATCAGCAGGGATAGGGAAAGCTTGGATAGCTTCTACTTTGGCCATTACAGGTTTCACCTGGCCTTGTCCTACAATATGGCCTAAGTATTGGATTGAAGCCTGGCAAAAATCACTCTTACTCAGGTTTACAGTAATTTTTGCATGTAACAGTTTAGTAAAAAGACAATGCAGTTGTTTACAATGGCTAGAAAAATCTTGGCTAAAAATTACTACATCGTCTATGTATGCGTGGCAATTCTCCATGTCAGCAAGCAGGGCATTTATCATTCTCTGGAAAGTGGCAGGAGCATTCTTCATGCCAAATGGCATCACTTTGTATTGGTACAGACCATCAGGGGTGACAAAGGCGGAGATTTCCTTTGCCCTATCAGTCAGGGGAACCTGCCAATAACCTGAAAGTAGGTCTATTTTGGTGATGTACTTAGCGTCACCAATACGATCTATGAGATGGTCTATCCTAGGGATAGGAAACGAATCGGTCTTTGTGACAGCATTTACCTTACGGTAGTCTGTACAAAAACGATAAGTCTTGTCCTGTTTAGGTATCAAGACACATGGGGAGCTCCAGCTACTGGAACTTGGTTCAATGAGGTCATTTTCAAGCATATACTTGATTTCTGACCTAAGTATGGCAAGTTTTTCAGGGTTAACCCTGTAAGGATGCTGCTTGACTGGAGTAGCCTCGCCAACATCTACATCATGCATTATAACATTAGTCTGTTTTGGTACATCAGAAAAAATGTCATTAAATTCATTAATGAGTTTCATGATAACTGGCCTTTCTGTCGAAGACAGATGAGACAGTTTTACATCCAAATTCTGTAATACAAAAGAATTAGGTATTTTGTATTGTCCAAATTTCTCCTTTACAATATCATCATCAATAGGAGAAACATGGCTATTTGAACAACTTTTGACTGTATCTGAGTGATCTGGCCGAGATACATAAGGCTTCAGCATGTTTATATGACATAGCTGAGTCTTTTTCCTACGGTCAGGAGTTTTGATTGTGTAATTGAGGTCACTAATTTTGGTCTCAATTTCATAGGGACCAAAATATCTGGCTTGCAAGGGTTGACCTGGTATGGGCAAAAATACAAGCACCTTATCCCCGGGAGAAAATTCTCTAACACGGGCCTTTCTATCATACCAGCGTTTCATGCTGGATTGGGTGTTTTGTAAGTTATTTTTGGCCAGAACACAAGCATCATAAAGTCTAGTTTTAAACTTAATTACATAGTCTAAAAGTCCTTCAGTGGCTGTTGGTGACAACAAAGTCTCTTTTATACATTTCAAGGGACCGCGCACCGAATGGCCAAAGACTAAGTCAAAAGGGCTGAATCCCAACGATTCCTGGACGGATTCACGGGTTGCAAACAGCAGCATGTGGATTCCTTCGTCCCAGTCTTTTTCGTGCTCAAAGCAATAGGTTCGGATCATGTTCTTGAGGGTCTGATGGAATCGCTCAAGAGCGCCTTGCGACTCGGCATGATACGCACTCGACATGCAGTGTTTGATGCCCAACTGAGTCATGACTTGCTTGAAAAGATTGGCCGTGAAATTCGTTCCTTGGTCCGATTGGATGGACTTTGGTAGACCAAATAGAGTAAAGAACTTGATTAAGGCCTTTACAATGTTTGATGCTTTTATGTTCCTTAGAGGAATAGCCTCAGGAAAACGAGTTGAAGAACACATAATGGTCAACAGGTATTGGTTGCCAGCTTTTGTCCTTGGGAGAGGACCAACACAGTCAATAAGTACTCTGCTGAAAGGTTCTTCAAAGGCTGGAATCGGCTTCAGAGGAGCAACAGGGATATTTTGATTTGGCTTGCCAACCATCTGACAGACATGACAGGATCGGCAGTACTGGATGACATCTTTCCTCAAACGTGGCCAGAAAAAGTGTGACATAATCTTGTGGTATGTCTTGTGTATGCCGAGATGACCTGACATTGGTGTGTCATGAGCCAGATTCATGATGTACGCTCGGTATCTTTCTGGTAACACTATTTGATGGCATATTCTCCATTCTTCTTCGTTGGATGCGTCTGGAGGTTTCCATTTCCTGAAGAGCATATCATCTTGGATGTAGTAGCACGTTGATGCTAGCTCTGCCTCTTGTGATGTCATTGCGGTTTCTCGGAGTTTGGCGAGCTCTGGATCCTTCTTTTGGTCCTCAATCAACTGTTTTCGAGTTGATGCCGGCTTTTCAGAATTTGGCGTTGGTTCTTCTTCAAGAGAAGCAAAGAATGTGGTGCTCAAGTCCACATCATCTTGGTAACTGTTGGCTTTGATGACGTTTTCTTCTTGAGATGCTTTCAACCTCATTGCCCTTGTTACTGCACACGCTGGATATAACTCTAGGTCTTCCTCGGGTGTGGCAGATAAGTCGGGTGTTTGAGTGACGATGGGTTCGGCTATCACCTTTCCACCTGCTAAGTCATTGCCTAACAGCAACGAGATGCCTTCCAATGGTAATGTTGGTCGGACACCTACAACAACCGGTCCAGTAATGAGATTTGACTTTATGTCGATTAGATGTAGAGGCACATCTATACATCCAAGCTCTACGCCTCGTAACAGGATGCTCTTCCCAGTCGATGATGATTTAGACAAGGGCAAGATATCCTCTAAAAGTAACGATTGTGAGGCACCTGTGTCTCTCAAAATGGTGATAGGTCGTAGACTTGTAGAATCACCGGGTAGTGATACGAATCCTTCCGAAATGAAAGGCTTAAAATCCTCTAATAAAACATCAATTTTGGTTGATGCAGACTGGACTTGGGTCGAACTCTCGCTGGAGTCATTGACATCTCTAGGAGACGCAGTGGAGAAACTCTTTCTTGAGTCAGTAGAACATCTTGTGGATGTATTTGGAGAACTCTTGATGGAGTCATTGGAACATCGGGGTGATGTCTTATGGGAACTCTGGATAGAGTCATGGGAACATCGGGATGATGTATTATGGGAACTCTTGATAGAGTCATGGGAACATCGGGATGATGTATTATGGGAACTCTGGATAGAGTCATGGGAACATCGGGATGATGTATTATGGGAACTCTGGATAGAGTCATTGGAACATCGGGGTGATGTATTATTGGAACTCTGGTTAGAGTCATTGGAACATCGGGGTGATGTATTAGGTAAACTTTTGTTTGAGTCATTGGAACATCGGCTTGATGTATTTGAAAAACTCTTGTTTGAGTCATTGGAACATCGGCTTGATGTATTTGAAAAACTCTTGTTTGAGTCATTGGAACATCGTAAAGATGAATTTGAAGAACTCACTGTTGAGTCATTTGAACACCGTGGAGGCATTTTCGGAGAGTCTTGTACAGTCAATACATTTGAAACAGGTGGTGTCGAGGTATTCTTGATATGACTTGATGATGAGGGAGTAAACCTCGACGACCACTGTACTGTGCAAGCGCTGACTTTTGAAGGAGCTTTTTCGTTTCTCTTCCTCAATTTCCAACAATCGTCAACTTTATGGCCTTCTCGTTTGCAGTAGGAACAAGTAGCTTTACTTGTAGTAGGTTTTCTGTCGTTTGTACTGCTGTTCTTGATGGAGTTGCTAGCAATGAACTCAGGCTGTTTGACTTGTTTTGGCTTGACATCCGTCGTATACTTGGCAAATTGATGTGATATTATATAATCATCTGCCAACACTGCAGCCTTGTGCACATCTTCCTCGCCACGATCAGCTATATGCGTACGGACGTCCAGCCGCACACAACTCTTGAACTCTTCCATCAGCATTAGGTTCTTGAATTTTTCAAAGTCGGTGCCGATTTCCCTGGAAGTGAGCCATTTCTCAAAGCGTCGCTCCTTTTCCCGCAGGAATTCTACATGGGTTTGGCCATCCGATTTGCGACAATCCCTGAACTGCTTTCGGTAAGCTTCCGGAACAAGTTCATATGCCTTAAGAATTAAGGCCTTAACAACATTATAATCTTTTTGTTGTTCAATGGTCAAAGAACAAAATACCTCTGCAGCTCTACCAGTCAAAACTGTTTGCAGCAAAGTGGGCCACAAAGTTTCAGGTACATTAAAATTTTTCACAGCAAGTTCAAATTGTGGAAAATAATTGTCAATTGTGGCTTCATTAAAGCGTGGAGTTATTTTCAAAAATTTTGTTGCTTCAGCAGTATGACTGGCAGGGGAAGAATCTGGTCTTACATTAGCAGCTAACTCTAATTTCTTTAACTCTATTTGTAATTTCATTTCCATTTCTTTCTGCTCTCTAGCCGCTGCAAGCTCTAATTCTTTTTGTTTAATTTCTCTCTGCTCTCTAGCCGCTGCAAGCTCTAATTCTTTTTGTTTAATTTCTCTCTGCTCTCTAGCCATTTCCTTCTGGGCTTCTATTTCCATTTGTTTTAATTTTATCTGAAGTTCTAAATCTGATTTACCCTCATCGGGTCTAAGGGTTTCTAAAAGGTCTTCAGAAAACACTTCCTCGTCTACATAATGGATTACAATGTTATCTCTGATTTCTTGTTTAAGGGCATTTGATTTTATTTTTAACCCTAAATGTTTAGAAATAAGGACCAGTTCCTTCCTAGTAAAAGCATCAAGCTCTTCCACAGAGGGATTGGCAAGAAAAACCTGAATATCCATGACTAACTAGCAACTATTACAAGCAAAAATATGTATACAATGTAAATATACAGTACAAAATCAGTACAACAAAAAAAAAACCTTAAGAGAATTTGGTCAATACTATTGATACTTTACTTCCGACTCTTTGAACCAAAAAAAATTTTGTTAAAGTCAACTTCGCCTTTACAAAATTACTCAAGTAAGACGAAAATAGGTTCAGAAAAATATCCGGGACGAAAGCCCTCAAACTTCTTTTGTCACGTATTACGAATTGAATTCTACTTTTAAATGGCTTGCCTAGGGGAACGTGACAATAGAAAAGGAGTTGTGTCACTTATCTTAAGTCTGAATTTAATCAAAGACTTACAATGAATAACAAAAAAAAAATGACACAAGAAATCGGAAGGTAAACTATCAACTTAATGTTTAATCAAATATAAAGTTACAAGAAAGAAAAATAAACATTTACTCAATACAGAATTGATGTGTTGACCAAAACCCTTTTACAAAAATGGCATGTAAAAATATTACAATACAAGAGTTTGAAAATGTAATTACAAATACAAGCAAGGCCTTGAATAAAAAAAAAAACTTACACGATCAAGTGGTATACCACGCACGGGTAGCGCAATGTCTCCGCTATTCTGTCCCACGGCTGTCTCCGTATGTCTGTTCGTCAACGTCACGCGGGCGGTCTTTATATAATATACCGCGCGTCGATTTCAAGACAAATCTAGGAATTTCTCGAAACAAATACGTCATCAATTTCCCAGATCTAGAACGCTCTTCAAAGAGACAGAAAAAAAAACACCCTCCTTTCAACCAGAGGTACACACACAGGTCAAGGACCGGTCACTGTCTGTGTGGCTTGACGAATAAAATAAAAAAAAACTTATTACACAAGGGGCAGACAACCTACCCGTCTCTTGACCGCAACAGGTCAAAGAAAAAAAAAACAACGCCTAGATACGTAACA
>JAZGLO010002104.1:0-24685 GCA_036873155.1 Biomphalaria sudanica
CACTAACATCGTCTGCAGACTACACCAGTTGACTTGACTATCTCTCACTAACATCATCTGCAGACTACACCAGTTGACTTGACTATCTCTCACACTAACATCATCTGCAGACTACACCAGTTGACTTGACTATCTCTCACACTAACATCATCTGCAGACTACACCAGTTGACTTGACTATCTCTCACACTAACATCGTCTGCAGACTACACCAGTTGACTTGACTATCTCTCACTAACATCATCTGCAGACTACACCAGTTGACTTGACTATCTCTCACACTAACATCATCTGCAGACTACACCAGTTGACTTGACTATCTCTCACACTAACATCATCTGCAGACTACACCAGTTGACTTGACTATCTCTCACTAACATCATCTGCAGACTACACCAGTTGACTTGACTATCTCTCACACTAACATCATCTGCAGACTACACCAGTTGACTTGACTATCTCTCACACTAACATCATCTGCAGACTACACCAGTTGACTTGACTATCTCTCACACTAACATCGTCTGCAGACTACACCAGTTGACTTGACTATCTCTCACTAACATCATCTGCAGACTACACCAGTTGACTTGACTATCTCTCACACTAACATCATCTGCAGACTACACCAGTTGACTTGACTATCTCTCACACTAACATCATCTGCAGACTACACCAGTTGACTTGACTATCTCTCACACTAACATCATCTGCAGACTACACCAGTTGACTTGACTATCTCTCACACTAACATCATATGCAGACTACACCAGTTGACTTGACTATCTCTCACACTAACATCATCTGCAGACTACACCAGTTGACTTGACTATCTCTCACACTAACATCATCTGCAGACTACACCAGTTGACTTGACTATCTCTCACACTAACATCATCTGCAGACTACACCAGTTGACTTGACTATCTCTCACACTAACATCATATGCAGACTACACCAGTTGACTTGACTATCTCTCACACTAACATCATATGCAGACTACACCAGTTGACTTGACTATCTCTCACACTAACATCATATGCAGACTACACCAGTTGACTTGACTATCTCTCACACTAACATCATCTGCAGACTACACCAGTTGACTTGACTATCTCTCACACTAACATCATCTGCAGACTACACCAGTTGACTAGACTATCTCTCACACTAACATCGTCTGCAGACTACACCAGTTGACTAGACTATCTCTCACACTAACATCATCTGCAGACTAAACCAGTTGACTTGACTATCTCTCACACTAACATCATCTGCAGACTACACCAGTTGACTAGACTATCTCTCACACTAACATCATCTGCAGACTACACCAGTTGACTAGACTATCTCTCACACTAACATCGTCTGCAGACTACACCAGTTGACTAGACTATCTCTCACACTAACATCATCTGCAGACTACACCAGTTGACTTGACTATCTCTCACACTAACATCATCTGCAGACTACACCAGTTGACTTGACTATCTCTCACACTAACATCATCTGCAGACTACACCAGTTGACTAGACTATCTCTCACACTAACATCGTCTGCAGACTACACCAGTTGACTAGACTATCTCTCACACTAACATCATCTGCAGACTACACCAGTTGACTTGACTATCTCTCACACTAACATCATCTGCAGACTACACCAGTTGACTTGACTATCTCTCACACTAACATCATCTGCAGACTACACCAGTTGACTAGACTATCTCTCACACTAACATCATCTGCAGACTACACCAGTTGACCTGACTATCTCTCACACTAACATCGTCTGCAGACTACACCAGTTGACTAGACTATCTCTCACACTAACATCATCTGCAGACTACACCAGTTGACTTGACTATCTCTCACATAACATCATCTGCAGACTACACCAGTTGACTTGACTATCTCTCACACTAACATCATCTGCAGACTACACCAGTTGACTTGACTATCTCTCACACTAACATCATCTGCAGACTACACCAGTTGACTTGACTATCTCTCACACTAACATCATCTGCAGACTACACCAGTTGACTTGACTATCTCTCACACTAACATCGTCTGCAGACTACACCAGTTGACTTGACTATCTCTCACACTAACATCATCTGCAGACTACACCAGTTGACTTGACTATCTCTCACACTAACATCATCTGCAGACTACACCAGTTGACTTGACTATCTCTCACACTAACATCGTCTGCAGACTACACCAGTTGACTTGACTATCTCTCACACTAACATCGTCTGCAGACTACACCAGTTGACTTGACTCTCATTAACACTAAACCCTCTGACATAACGTTATCCTCACCTGCTCCAAATAAATCAAATCTTAGACAACTTGTCTCGGGCGGTCCTCTGGTGTTTCCAACACAATTTAGTGGATTGTATATTTTATGTTTCTCCCTGGAGACCTAATTACAAACTTCAGAAAGTTCTCATGGAAATTGCTCATTACTTTGACTATTTGACTGTTCTCACTAGCAGGGCCAATGTCAAATGTAAACTTCATGAGAAGAATGATAGAAAGATTTAAAATAATTATTCATGATCAAACCATTGGAGACAAATATGGATTTTAGACTTCATTAAATAATCTACAATTTATGAACAGTTCATTAGAGTTGAACGTATTTGTTATGCATTACTTTAACTGTTGCCGAAATTCAACTTTATAAAACATAATTTTTGTTAAGGAAAACGATAAAATAGAAACTGTATGCCTCCAATGAATGCCTGTAGTGGTTGTGTGCGTGCACGCGTGTTGAAATACATTATCTGATTGGAGCGGAAACAGAGGTCATGCTTATGAAAACTGTTTCTTCTTTCCTTTTTAAATATATATCCTTCTTATATTTTGTGTTCAGTTTGCACAGACCCCCTTAAGAAATTCAGAGACGGCACAAACTGCAATGCGGCTATGACCTAAATGCTTCTAAGATGTTGCTAAGTCTCACATTCTGCTAGGATCTACAGGCAGCAAAGACCTAAATTCTGCTAAGGCCTACAAGCGAGTAAGCAGTGGCGTAGCATACATTGAGTGAAGGGGTTCAAGAAACCCGGGCCCTCGACCATTAAGGGCCCACAGCCCGTGGTGTAGCGACGATGGCGCAAGGGGTTGATTGCACTTGGGCCCATAACTCTTGACCAGTTGGGGCCCACGTGAAACTAAAGAAAAAAATTGCACTTTTGTAAAACAATATAAACATAGAATCTGAAAAGCTCTTTCGAAATATCCAAAACGTTACACTAAATTTTTTATTAGTTTTAAAACTTTAACCACGTATTTTACGCTAGAGTTAATATAGGAACAGCTTGTATTATTGAAATATAAGGAACTGTTCTCCATCAGGTTTATTGTGTTCAGCCCCAAGTGTACGAGGGGACTAGTGTTGACAGATCGTCCCCTTGTTTTCCATGTAAGTTCATAAACCATCGCTAGTATGAATAGGCTGCTATTAGAATGAATGGAGTGGGAAGAAGACAGTTGGATGTAGAAACTAGAAATGTGTGGTACAGACAAATAAGGAAAGGGGCGAGTAACAATGACAAGTTGGTTTAGTGAGATAGTCCTGATGGTCAAGAATTAATATTTCGACTTATCTACTAATTATTCAATTTTTTAAAAAGCTTAAATTGTTTCTTTTATTTTCTGTATTTAAAATAAGTAATAGTGTTTGTAAATAACAATATTCATTCACCAAACAGTAACAGACTTAATGATGTTTTAAACAACTTTATCCGATCCGACCATGTTTATACTGTAAAGGTCTACCAATACAAAGTCTTCATCATATTGTTGTGGTGTCTTTTGTATTCTGTTGAAAATGTTTACAACAGAATAAATGTATCATTAAATATTAAGCAAGCAAAAGAAACATCATAGGTTTCGTGCTTGTGCTATTACAATGAATGGCGAAACCGAATTGGAGAGCAGGTTTATAACAAAGATCTAGAAGATAGATGTCCTAATTGATCATGGAATTGTATCAATCTACAAACAATGCATAGTATCTATTTCGCTTATAGTTCTCAAAAAAAGTTGTTACCGTTATATTTATACAAAAACCTCTAATTAGACTTTATTTAAAATTGCTATGAATATTGAAATCCGACAGGAAAAAATATTTTAAGAATTTCTTTGACACAGAGCAGGTGTGTTCCTTCTATTGAGCGAGAAATAGCTAAAAGTTTAGAAATAGATGCACTGTTCACTGACTTTGCTACTTAGAAGGCCAGAAAAATGTTTGATCTAGTTACTGTTAAATGATGGAAGTAGAATTAGATTATAGTTTGTATCAATATTTAACAGTTTTACACCTAGAAGTGCTTTAGGAATGTAAATGTGTAGAATGAAGAACTCATAAAACACTTCTTTATTCAGTGGAAACATCTTTAAGTCGTTTAATTCTGCTAAGAAATTGTACAAACATTGACTTTTAAGATACTATGACTTGTCTGAGTCCTAACTGAATCTAACGTAAAGACATTACTTATAAAAAGGCTACACTACTTGCATTGAAATGACTTTTGGTAACTTTACCAATACATTCAAATTACTCAGTTGTTCTGTCTCACTTTACAGTCATCTTATTGGGGAAGTGGCCCACCAACATATTCTTGCACCCGGGTAACCTGCTACGCCACTGCGGGCAAGATCTACTTTCTGCTAAGACCTACATGCTGCTAAGACTTACAGGCAGTTAAGAACTACATTTAGCTAAGACTCACCTTCTGCTAGGAAATTTAAGAAAATACAGACAACAAAGACCTATATGCTTCTAAGACAACAGGGTTTTACATGATCAATACTTCTTCTGAGACATCTGTCTTGAATACGTCTTGACTAGTTTACAATCATATGAGGCTGTTGGTTCATCTCTTCTATGTCTCTGTCTCTGTGTGTGTGTGCGTCTTTGCTAAATTCGCAAGTCTGTGTGTAGATGCTACTCTGTGTGAGCCTGTGTGAATCCATATGTCTTTGTGTTTCTGTGAGTCTGTGTTATGTGTGTCTGTGTGAGTATATTTCTCTATGTTTCTGTGAGTCTGTTTGTCTTATCTTATCTGATATAATACAGACGTTACTTCAAAAAAGAATATGATTACGTCCTACGCGTCATGCATTTAGTCATGCATATTAACCAATGACCTAAATTCTGGCTAGCTCAGGCAATATAATAGTGCCAGGGAAGAAGGAGTATTTGTACAGATTTGTCCTAGCATATGGAATGATGAATGTGCCTTTATCTTTGTGTCTTTCAGAGTATTTTATTAAATTTTGTTTTTGTATTTGAAGATTATGGTTCAGTGTTTTATGTATAATTGCTACTTTACTTTTAAGTCTTCTGTCCTAAAGGCTTTTCAAATTTAGTGATTTTACTAAAAGTGTTTCTCTAATCAAATGTGAATATTCTTTTGTTATGAATCTCACTGCTCTATTTTGTGTCTGTTCCAGTTTGTTAATGTTTTCTTGAGTTGAGGGGTCCTAAACAGAGGATGCATATTCTATTATTGGCCTAACCAAGGTTAAATAACATTTTAGTTTTATGTCTGTGCGACTCTGTGTTTGTGTGAGCCTGTGTGTGTCTGTGTTTGTGTGAGCCTGTGTGTGTCTGTGTGTTTCTTTGTGTCTGTGTGAGACTGTGTATCGGTGTCTTGATAAAATACCAATTGAAAGGGACGTAAACGGGATACTTTCCTAAATGGAAGCCAGGCTATAAATAGTCAACTCTGTTTAGAGAGTATCGAGTGTACAGACTAGGAAAGTGTTGAACATGAAAATAAAGCAGTTTTGTGGCACTCTGTAGTACAAAGTATTTTTTTTTATTGCTTTGGAACTAGTAGGTCAAACAAATCAATATGGCGTCCTTGACCTTTTGGTCTCCAAATTTGATCTCATCTATCGCCTCCACATTTCTCAATATCCATTTCCCTTTTTTCTCCTTCTCGTATTTCTCGTTGTTATTGCTTGGGGACAAAGTATTGTTAGTGTTGAACTGAATCAGAATCAAATCTAAGAGCTAATAATGTACATTCGCAAAAAATGTTTTTCATGTATAAGAATATTTAAGAACATTACAATGTGCTTAAAGTGCTGAAGTGCTTAAAAAATACACAGCGACTCTAAAAATACTGTACTGTGAAGTATGTGTATTAGACTGTAACGTTTTCTTTTTCTGCAACTAGAAGTACTTTTGTTTTATGTCTTTGAAAAGGTTGATACTATATTTAGTTAAAATACGGAAATTCCCATTAGTCTGGAAGCTGAGTCGGAGGAGCTTTAAATTTCACTTCCTTGACTTGAGCTTCGTGCTACGGATTAATATCAGCCAATCAATTAGGCGCATTTTAAAATGTCAGACTTTCATATTCCTTTTTTTTTTCTGTACATTAGTTATGCTAATGTGTTTGAATTGCTTATGTGTCTGTATTTGTGTGTAGGTGTGTGTCTGAATATTCTTTAAGGAATTTCAAGTAGCATTTCTGTCCTTCTTGTGTCTTATTCACAGACCACTTTTAAATAGACTTCCTGTGAAAATTGTATGGCTGTCAAACTAATTACTAATTTATTTTAACCCTTTGATACCCAACTATTTAAGACACTGGTTTTAACCCTTTGTATTTAAACCATAAAATAGCTCTTTTAATACTTTTCTACCGTTTTATCAAAGTCCTTTACTGCCAAACTAGTGCGGATGTTGGTTGTAACCTTTTACTTTGGAACTATGAAAGAGAATGACACCATTACTATTGTTGCTCCCCAATGAACATTTTTCTATGTTTAAATGTGTAAGTCTATAAATAAGTAATTATAGATGTAGTTATATACAGGAGCTGCAACTGTGTCTAGACAAACCTAGCAATAGTTTATATCCAGCAGTAACCACGAAGCTGTTTGGTTACAACAATTTAGAACATTGGTCCTAAAAATGTGGTACGCGAACCTTAGGGATCCGTGAAATGACCGTATGGAGTCAGCAGAAATATTAAAATTGTATGTAATTAAATTAACTCTTTCGCTAAAAGCCAGTTTATCCTATCGGATAATTTTAATAACTAGCCACTCACTGCCGTTTTATATGTCTATTACGTATTAATCATTGACGAACTCATTTGTATATTACGTATATATGTAGCTATTTTACTAAAGGGTCCGTGGACACGTTTTGATTATGTAAAGGGGTCCCTGGTCAAAAAAGTTTGAGAACCTCTGTTTTAGAATGGCTTTAAAAGAAAAAGTAAGTAACATAAAACTCAACTCCTCCTCTAGGAAGCTGATGATGGTCTAGGATTGTTCATTCTGTTTCTTGTAATACTTCATTATTGCAAGGAGATTTCCCCGTGAGCTCTACACAAACAAGTTCTTCTATAACAGTCCAGCTCATGTCTACTGCGGACTGTGAGCATGATGTCCATGGGCTCTCTATTTATGATTTCAACTCTTTACTGGGTTATACAATTTGTTACGATTTGTTACAAGGACGGAGGGGGGTTTGAAGATTTGCTGCGTAACAAAACAAAAAACTATTCGTATCGTAAAAATTACAGACGTTACTTTAAACAAAAAAAGAAGAAGAAAATGACGCCCTACCCATTTCCTATGATCTCATGTCGTCATGCACAGGGTCATCAATGACTCGACTAAGTCGTTGGGTTTAGATCATAGTGTCATTTTAACGTCTCGTGTTAATGTTTGTTATCTTATCACAGCGCGTTGAGTCTACACGATGTTTGTTAACAGCGCTTTACAAGTATAAATTATTTTTTATTAACAGGTACAGTGGTCTTTCTCGAGTCCGACTTTCAATGCACCTCGGGTTTTCAAAAAAAATATTAAGGTAAAAAAAAACAAACCCGCATTGTTTTAACAGTACGGGCTTACGACGGCAGGCCAATGTATGTGTATAGTATTTGTGGGGAAAAAACTGAATGGAAGAGCCGGTAGAAGTCGATACTTTTTCCATCATTTCTATAGATACCAGGATGGTAAATGTAATTTGGGAACATGAGAATTAATAAATAGATCTAAATCTTTTGTAAAATTCGTTTTTTTGTATATTACTCTACAGCGGGTTTAAGTCTACCGGGGGTGTGAGTCTAGCGGGGGTTTGAGTCTACCGGGGGTTTGAGTCTACCGGGGGTTTGGGTCTAACGGGGGTTTGAGTCTACCGGGGTTTGTGTCTACCGGGGGGTTTGAGTCTACCGGGGTTTGTGTCTACCGGGGGGTTTGAGTCTACCGTGGTTTGTGTCTACCGGGGTTTGAGTCTACCGGGGTTTGTGTCTACAGGGGGGTTTGTGTCTACCGGGGGTTTGAGCCTACCGGTGTTTGTGTCTACCGGGGTTTGAGTCTACCGGGGTTTGTGTGTACCGGGGGGTTTGAGTCTACCGGGGGTTTGAGTCTACCGGGGGTTTGAGTCTACCGGGGGTTTGAGTCTACCGGGGTTTGAGTCTACCGGGGTTTGTGTCTACCGGGGGGTTTGAGTCTACCGGGGGTTTGGATCTAACGGGGGTTTGAGTCTACCGGGGTTTGTGTCTACCGGGGGGTTTGAGTCTACCGGGGGTTTGAGTCTACCGGGGTTTGTGTCTACCGGGGTTTGAGTCTACCGGGGTTTGTGTCTACCGGGGGGTTTGAGTCTACCGGGGGGTTTGAGTCTACCGGGGGTTTTGAGTCTACCGGGGGGTTTGAGTCTACCGGGGGGTTTGTGTCTACCGGGGGGTTTGAGTCTACCGAGGGGTTTGAGTCTACCGGGGGTTTGTGTCTACCGGGGGGTTTGTGTCTTCCGGGGGGTTTGAGTCTACCGGGGGGTTTGAGTCTACCGGGGGGTTGGTGTCTACCGGAGGGTTTGTGTCTACCGGGGGGTTTGAGTCTACCGGGGGGTTGGAGTCTACCGGGGGGTTTGAGTTTACCGGGGGGTTTGTGTCTACCGGGGGGTTTGAGTCTACCGGGGGGTTTGAGTCAACCGGGGGTTTGTGTCTACCGGGGGGTTTGTGTCTACGGGGGTTTTTGAGTCTACCGGGGGGTTTGAGTCTACCGGGGGGTTTGAGTCCACACAGGGGGAGGGGAGGAGGGTGTCTAAAACGTGATTTGTGTTGTTACGTAATGTCCGAACGTTCCCTGAACGGAATTGTTGTAATAATGATTGTAATGAAAGTGTTAAAAAATGTGAAATATATAATCTCTTCCTGAATTGCAGCGCAGAGTAAACTCTGGTTTGACAGTTATACTTTTTTTTCCACAATTATTTAATCCTCTTAAAATTAAATTTGTTTTACTTCTTTTTATTATTATTGTTTTATTTGTTTCTTACACAACTTCATCGGAAACTAAATAACTAGACGCACACGAACATTGTTTGCGCACCGAGTAAGCTTCATAAAGGAGTTAAAACATACTTAATATAAGAGTTTAGATTTAGATTCGAGATTAATGATTGTGCAACGCTTATTAGACAGATTCCTTGCAATCATTAAGTAGCAAGAAATGAATAGAACGAGTAATCGTAGGCCACCAGATTTGTTTTTAACTTTAATTATTATTCTTTCAGAGCAGAAAATTTTTATTCTACTACTTTGTGTGTAAGCACTTTGATTGAAAACATACCTATACCTAAACGTGGTACAATGCCAGGCACATACCTATATAAAAGACCGATTTCAACTACTAACTTTTCTCTCTAATTCGCAGCTTTTTTGTTTTCTGCATGTTTTTTTTTTTTTTTTTGTTTTTTTTCAGCATTTTTCTGGTAGTGATTTGTCAGAATTTTTTATTTCCAAATAAAAAAAAAGTTGATAAACATTTTGATAATTTCTTAACAAGAATGCCGTGAAAAATGTGTCAAAAAGTTATAAAATGTGCCAGAATGTAATAAAATGTGTCAGTAAAATGTGCTAGAATGTAATTAAATGTGCCAGACTGTACATAAAAATGTGCTAGAATGTGATAATTTTGTGCCAGAAATCTTAATAAAGTTTACAAATAATACTAACTCATATATTGTTAAGGAATAATTATTATACAACATGCAAAATGCCGTAAAATATTTTAGATCCAATAGCCTGGGCTCATATATATTTAGCTCCTCTGATCTTGTGGCTCTGGCTCTCAATTGTTCGAATCCCGTCTCCATGTAACTAACATATTCATTTGTATTATTTGAAGCAACTTTAGAAATAATTATAATTCTTGAGGCGAGATGACCATAACAATGATAATAGGAATGAACTATGGACACCGAAATATTTAATATAACAATAGTTTTTATTGTCTTTAACAAGACTATATGAGACTTCAACAACATGAGAACATAAGAACAAATAGAGACCAAAAAAAAAACGAATGAGAAAATGTAAACTTTTGTTTCTGAAGAGCTCTATAGTTACCATATATTTAGAAGTACACAATTATAAATGTCATGTGAACAACGTACACCTGTCTACACTATGCACCTGTGGTTGATCCAAATAGACATTTAGATAGATACAGGTAGTTATAAGAACAACGTACACCTGTCTACACTATGCACCTGTGGTTGATCCAAATAGACATTTAGATAGATACAGGTAGTTATAAGCACAACGTAAATGAATAAAAATAGAAATGGACGCTGAGGGACAATCTCTTTCTGATCAGCAGACAGTGTGGAGGTGTTAGACCTCAACCCTTATGACTAACAGAGTATAGACATTGAGGCGTTGGGTTATCTCTATAGTGTCGCATTGTGTGTGTGTGTCTCTCTCTCTCTCACACACACACAAATTCTACAACTGGGAAGATTTTCATATTGAGACATATACAGATATGTGCAAATACTCTATAGTACACGCAGCCTCACGCATACACACAGCCTTACGCACACATTCACAGACGTTTTCACAGTAAAGTAGATAGCTAACAGAAGCAAGTCAGACAGAAATGTCAATAAATCGAATTCTAGACTCAGTCTCAGAACAAGTGTATACTAAGTAAATCCATGCAGTTCTTAGCATGTGGTTATTAAATTGTCTTAGCATGTGTATCTTAAGTAGATATTAGAATATAGGTCTTAGCATATAGGTCTTAGCCTGTAGGACTTAAGTAGGTCGTAGCATATAGTTCGTAAGTAGGTCTTAGCATGTAGCTCTTAGCATGTAGGGCTTAAGTAGGTCATAGCATGTAGGCCGTAAGTAGGTCTTAGCATACAGGTCTTAGCCTGTAGGTCTTAAGTAGGTCATAGCATGTAGGCCGTAAGTATGTCTTAGCATGTAGCTCTTAGCATATAGGTCGTAACAAGTCATTACTACATAAAGTTATGGTAATACAAATACTTAGAACAACAAATAATTGAGTTGTAGCTCTTTTTAAATGTACAATAGTACCCTTTATACAGAATCCCCATGTAGATCAGATAGGTTTCAAACATTATATATATCAATAAATCATAAGTCAAAGTATAAAGCATTTATAGTAAAATACATTTATTAAAAAAGTATACATTACCCATTGAGACTATATATTTACACAGAGCTATTAAGTAGATAGACAGACAGGCCAACAGACAAACAAAGTTATTTTTAACAAATCGTGTCATTATTAAATTATTTGGTTTTTAAATACAATGAAATGTAACTGGAGTACTTGTCCTAAGTATTTCATTTCCTTGTAAAGGGAAACAAACAGACACTTTTAGTTAGACCAGGTGACGGGAATACAAGGGGAGATACTTTCACGTCACGGCACAACATTCATACGTTGAAGGGAATTGAAACTATTGCTGAAACATGTCAAGGCAACATTACGTTGAAAGGAATTGAAACTATTGCTGAAACATGTCACGGCAACATTCATACGTTGAAGGAAATTTAAACTATTGCTGAAACATGTCACGGCACAACATTCATACGTTGAAGGGAATTGAAACTATTGCTGAAACATGTCACGGAAACATTACGTTGAAGAGAATTGAAACTATTGCTGAAACATGTCACGGCAACATTCATACGTTGAAGGGAATTTAAACAATTGCTGAAACATGTCACGGCAACATTACGTTGAAGGGAATTGAAACTATTGCTGAAACACGTCACGGAAACATTCATACGTTGAAGGGAATTGAAACTATTGCTGAAACATGTCACGGCAACATTCTTACGTTGAAGGGAATTGAAACTATTGCTGAAACATGTCACGGCAACTTTTGCTGTCATGTCACGGCAACTTCTGCTGTCACGTCACGGCAACTTCTGCTGACACGTCACGGTAACTCCTGCTTACACATGTTACGTTAACGCACGTTTTCACATATCACGGCCATTGTTGCTGATACTGCCACTTCCAGCTTGAAGATCAAAACAATGAATTGATAAATATCTGAAGTGATACTGATGTTCACATTGATCTGACTACAAAGTCGTCCACAAAATAGATCAAATAGATAGAGAAGAAAAAAAAATCCAAAAAAAAACAAATGCCAGAACTTTCAGATTAATAGAATCTAGGTCGTCCTTGCTAGAGATCATTAATAGAATCTAGGTCGTCCTTGCTAGAGATCATTAATAGAATCTAGGTCGTCCTTGCTAGAGATCATTAATAGAATCTAGGTCGTCCTTGCTAGAGATCATTAATAGAATCTAGGTCGTCCTTGCTAGAAATCATTAATAGAAGCTAGGTCGTCCTTGCTAGAAATCATTAATAGAAGCTAGGTCGTCCTTGCTAGAGATCATTAATAGAATCTAGGTCGTCCTTGCTAGAGATCATTAATAGAATCTAGGTCGTCCTTGCTAGAGATCATTAATAGAATCTAGGTCGTCCTTGCTAGAGATCATTAATAGAAGCTAGGTCGTCCTTGCTAGAAATCATTAATAGAAGCTAGGTCGTCCTTGCTAGAGATCATTAATAGAATCTAGGTCGTCCTTGCCAGAGATCATTAATAGAAGCTAGGTCGTCCTTGCTAGAAATCATTAATAGAATCTAGGTCGTCCTTGCTAGAGATCATTAATAGAAGCTAGGTCGTCCTTGCTAGAGATCATTAATAGAATCTAGGTCGTTCTTGCTAGAGATTATTAATAGAAGCTAGGTCGTCCTTGCTAGAAATCATTAAAAGAATCTAGGTCGTCCTTGCTAGAGATCATTAATAGAAGCTAGGTCGCCCTTGCTAGAGATCATTAATAAAATCTAGATCGTTCTTGCTAGAAATCATTAATAGAAGCTAGGTCGTCCTTGCTAGAAATCATTAATAGAATCTAGGTCGTCCTTGCTAGAAATCATTAATAGATACTAGGTCGTCCTTGCTAGAGATCATTAATAGAATCTAGGTCGTCCTTGCTATAAATCATTAATAGAAGCTAGGTCGTCCTTGCTGGAAATCATTAATAGAAGCTAGTTCGTCCTTGCAAGAAATCATTAAAAGAATCTAGGTCGTCCTTGCTAGAGATCATTAATAGAAGCTAGGTCGCCCTTGCTAGAGATCATTAATAAAATCTAGATCGTTCTTGCTAGAGATCATTAATAGAAGCTAGGTCGTCCTTGCTAGAAATCATTAATAGAATCTAGGTCGTCCTTGCTAGAAATCATTAATAGAAGCTAGGTCGTCCTTGCTAGAAATCATTAATAGAAGCTAGGTCGTCCTTGCCAGAGATCATTAATAGAAGCTAGGTCGTCCTTGCTAGAAATCATTAATAGAATCTAGGTCGTCCTTGCCAGAGATCATTAATAGAAGCTAGGTCGTCCTTGCTAGAAATCATTAATAGAAGCTAGGTCGTCCTTGCTAGAAATCATTAATAGAAGCTAGGTCGTCCTTGCTAGAAATCATTAATAGAAGCTAGGTCGTCCTTGCTAGAGATCATTAATAGAATCTAGGTCGTCCTTGCTAGAAATCATTAATAGAAGCTAGGTCGTCCTTGCTAAAGATCATTAATAGAATCTAGGTCGTTCTTGCTAGAGATCATTAATAGAAGCTAGGTCGTCCTTGCTAGAAATCATTAAAAGAATCTAGGTCGTCCTTGCTAGAGATCATTATTAGAAGCTAGGTCGCCCTTGCTAGAGATCATTAATAAAATCTAGATCGTTCTTGCTAGAGATCATTAATAGAAGCTAGGTCGTCCTTGCTAGAAATCATTATTAGAATCTAGGTCGTCCTTGCTAGAAATCATTAATAGAAGCTAGGTCGTCCTTGCTAGAGATCATTAATAGAATCTAGGTCGTCCTTGCTATAAATCATTAATAGAAGCTAGGTCGTCCTTGCTGGAAATCATTAATAGAAGCTAGGTCGTCCTTGCTAGAAATCATTAATAGAAGCTAGGTCGTCCTTGCTAGAAATCATTAATAGAAGCTAGGTCGTCCTTGCTAGAAATCATTAATAGAAGCTAGGTCGTCCTTGCTAGAAATCATTAATAGAAGCTAGGTCGTCCTTGCTAGAAATCATTAATAGAAGCTAGGTCGTCCTTGCTAGAAATCATTAATAGAATCTAGGTCGTCCTTGCTAGAAATCATTAATAGAAGCTAGGTCGTCCTTGCTAGAAATCATTAATAGAATCTAGGTCGTCCTTGCTAGAAATCATTAATAGAAGCTAGGTCGTCCTTGCTGGAAATCATTAATAGAAGCTAGGTCGTCCTTGCTAGAAATCATTAATAGAATCTAGGTCGTCCTTGCTAGAAATCATTAATAGAATCTAGGGCGTCCTTGCTAGAAATCATTAATAGAATCTAGGTCGTCCTTGCTAGAAATCATTAATAGAAGCTAGGTCGTCCTTGCTAGAAATCATTAATAGAAGCTAGGTCGTCCATGCTAGAAATCATTAATAGAAGCTATGTCGTCCTTGCTAGAGATCATTAATAGAAGCTAGGTCGTCCTTGCTAGAGATCATTAATAGAAGCTAGGTCGTCCTTGCTAGAAATCATTAATAGAAGCTAGGTCAATCATCCTTGCTAGTAATCATTAATAGAAGCTAGGTCGTCCTTGCTAGAAATCATTAATAGAAGCTAGGTCGTCCTTGCTAGAAATCATTAATAGAAGCTAGGTCGTCCTTACTAGAAATCATTAATAGAAGCTAGGTCGTCCTTGCTAGAAATCATTAATAGAAGCTAGGTCGTCCTTGCTAGAAATCATTAATAGAAGCTAGGTCGTCCATGCTAAAAATCATTAATAGAAGCTAGGTCGTCCTTGCTAGAAATCATTAATAGAAGCTAGGTCGTCCTTGCTAGAAATCATTAATAGAAGCTAGGTCGTCCTTGCTGGAAATCATTAATAGAAGCTAGGTCGTCCTTGCTAGAAATCATTAATAGAATCTAGGTCGTCCTTGCTAGAAATCATTAATAGAATCTAGGTCGTCCTTGCTAGAAATCATTAATAGAATCTAGGTCGTCCTTGCTATAAATCATTAATAGAAGCTAGGTCGTCCTTGCTGGAAATCATTAATAGAAGCTAGGTCGTCCTTGCTAGAAATCATTAAAAGAATCTAGGTCGTCCTTGCTAGAGATCATTAATAGAAGCTAGGTCGCCCTTGCTAGAGATCATTAATAGAATCTAGGTCGTCCTTGCCAGAGATCATTAATAGAAGCTAGGTCGTCCTTGCTAGAAATCATTAATAGAATCTAGGTCGTCCTTGCTAGAGATCATTAATAGAAGCTAGGTCGTCCTTGCTAGAGATCATTAATAGAATCTAGGTCGTTCTTGCTAGAGATCATTAATAGAAGCTAGGTCGTCCTTGCTAGAAATCATTAAAAGAATCTAGGTCGTCCTTGCTAGAGATCAATTATAGAAGCTAGGTCGCCCTTGCTAGAGATCATTAATAAAATCTAGATCGTTCTTGCTAGAGATCATTAATAGAAGCTAGGTCGTCCTTGCTAGAAATCATTAATAGAATCTAGGTCGTCCTTGCTAGAAATCATTAATAGAAGCTAGGTCGTCCTTGCTAGAGATCATTAATAGAATCTAGGTCGTCCTTGCTATAAATCATTAATAGAAGCTAGGTCGTCCTTGCTGGAAATCATTAATAGAAGCTAGGTCGTCCTTGCTAGAAATCATTAAAAGAATCTAGGTCGTCCTTGCTAGAGATCATTAATAGAAGCTAGGTCGCCCTTGCTAGAGATCATTAATAGAATCTAGGTCGTCCTTGCTAGAAATCATTAATAGAAGCTAGGTCGTCCTTGCTAGAAATCATTAATAGAAGCTAGGTCGTCCATGCTAGAAATCATTAAAAGAATCTAGGTCGTCCTTGCTAGAGATCAATAATAGAAGCTAGGTCGCCCTTGCTAGAGATCATTAATAAAATCTAGATCGTTCTTGCTAGAGATCATTAATAGAAGCTAGGTCGTCCTTGCTAGAAATCATTAATAGAATCTAGGTCGTCCTTGCTAGAAATCATTAATAGAAGCTAGGTCGTCCTTGCTAGAAATCATTAATAGAAGCTAGGTCGTCCTTGCCAGAGATCATTAATAGAAGCTAGGTCGTCCTTGCTAGAAATCATTAATAGAATCTAGGTCGTCCTTGCCAGAGATCATTAATAGAAGCTAGGTCGTCCTTGCTAGAAATCATTAATAGAAGCTAGGTCGTCCTTGCTAGAAATCATTAATAGAAGCTAGGTCGTCCTTGCTAGAAATCATTAATAGAAGCTAGGTCGTCCTTGCTAGAGATCATTAATAGAATCTAGGTCGTCCTTGCTAGAAATCATTAATAGAAGCTAGGTCGTCCTTGCTAGAGATCATTAATAGAATCTAGGTCGTTCTTGCTAGAGATCATTAATAGAAGCTAGGTCGTCCTTGCTAGAAATCATTAAAAGAATCTAGGTCGTCCTTGCTAGAGATCATTAATAGAAGCTAGGTCGCCCTTGCTAGAGATCATTAATAAAATCTAGATCGTTCTTGCTAGAGATCATTAATAGAAGCTAGGTCGTCCTTGCTAGAAATCATTAATAGAATCTAGGTCGTCCTTGCTAGAAATCATTAATAGAAGCTAGGTCGTCCTTGCTAGAGATCATTAATAGAATCTAGGTCGTCCTTGCTATAAATCATTAATAGAAGCTAGGTCGTCCTTGCTGGAAATCATTAATAGAAGCTAGGTCGTCCTTGCTAGAAATCATTAATAGAAGCTAGGTCGTCCTTGCTAGAAATCATTAATAGAAGCTAGGTCGTCCTTGCTAGAAATCATTAATAGAAGCTAGGTCGTCCTTGCTAGAAATCATTAATAGAAGCTAGGTCGTCCTTGCTAGAAATCATTAATAGAAGCTAGGTCGTCCTTGCTAGAAATCATTAATAGAATCTAGGTCGTCCTTGCTAGAAATCATTAATAGAAGCTAGGTCGTCCTTGCTAGAAATCATTAATAGAAGCTAGGTCGTCCTTGCTGGAAATCATTAATAGAAGCTAGGTCGTCCTTGCTAGAAATCATTAATAGAATCTAGGTCGTCCTTGCTAGAAATCATTAATAGAATCTAGGGCGTCCTTGCTAGAAATCATTAATAGAATCTAGGTCGTCCTTGCTAGAAATCATTAATAGAAGCTAGGTCGTCCTTGCTAGAAATCATTAATAGAAGCTAGGTCGTCCATGCTAGAAATCATTAATAGAAGCTATGTCGTCCTTGCTAGAGATCATTAATAGAAGCTAGGTCGTCCTTGCTAGAGATCATTAATAGAAGCTAGGTCGTCCTTGCTAGAGATCATTAATAGAAGCTAGGTCGTCCTTGCTAGAAATCATTAATAGAAGCTAGGTCAATCATCCTTGCTAGTAATCATTAATAGAAGCTAGGTCGTCCTTGCTAGAAATCATTAATAGAAGCTAGGTCGTCCTTGCTAGAAATCATTAATAGAAGCTAGGTCGTCCTTGCTAGAAATCATTAATAGAAGCTAGGTCGTCCTTGCTAGAAATTATTAATAGAAGCTAGGTCGTCCTTGCTAGAAATCATTAATAGAAGCTAGGTCGTCCATGCTAAAAATCATTAATAGAAGCTAGGTCGTCCTTGCTAGAAATCATTAATAGAAGCTAGGTCGTCCTTGCTAGAAATCATTAATAGAAGCTAGGTCGTCCTTGCTAGAAATCATTAATAGAATCTAGGTCGTCCTTGCTAGAAATCATTAATAGAATCTAGGTCGTCCTTGCTAGAAATCATTAATAGAATCTAGGTCGTCCTTGCTAGAAATCATTAATAGAAGCTAGGTCGTCCTTGCTAGAAATCATTAATAGAAGCTAGGTCGTCCATGCTAGAAATCATTAATAGAAGCTATGTCGTCCTTGCTAGAGATCATTAATAGAAGCTAGGTCGTCCTTGCTAGAGATCATTAATAGAAGCTAGGTCGTCCTTGCTAGAGATCATTAATAGAAGCTAGGTCGTCCTTGCTAGAAATCATTAATAGAAGCTAGGTCAATCATCCTTGCTAGTAATCATTAATAGAAGCTAGGTCGTCCTTGCTAGAAATCATTAATAGAAGCTAGGTCGTCCTTGCTAGAAATCATTAATAGAAGCTAGGTCGTCCTTGCTAGAAATCATTAATAGAAGCTAGGTCGTCCTTGCTAGAAATCATTAATAGAAGCTAGGTCGTCCTTGCTAGAAATCATTAATAGAAGCTAGGTCGTCCTTGCTAAAAATCATTAATAGAAGCTAGGTCGTCCTTGCTAGAAATTATTAATAGAAGCTAGGTCGTCCTTGCTAGAAATCATTAATAGAAGCTAGGTCGTCCTTGCTAGAAATCATTAATAGAAGCTAGGTCGTCCTTGCTAGAAATCATTAATAGAATCTAGGTCGTCCTTGCTAGAAATCATTAAAAGAAGCTAGGTCGTCCTTGCTAGAGATCATTAATAGAAGCTAGGTCGTCCTTGCTAGAAATCATTAATAGAAGCTAGGTCGTCCTTGCTAGAGATCATTAATAGAATCTAGGTCGTCCTTGCCAGAGATCATTAATAGAAGCTAGGTCGTCCTTGCTAGAAATCATTAATAGAATCTAGGTCGTCCTTGCTAGAGATCATTAATAGAAGCTAGGTCGTCCTTGCTAGAGATCATTAATAGAATCTAGGTCGTTCTTGCTAGAGATCATTAATAGAAGCTAGGTCGTCCTTGCTAGAAATCATTAAAAGAATCTAGGTCGTCCTTGCTAGAGATCAATTATAGAAGCTAGGTCGCCCTTGCTAGAGATCATTAATAAAATCTAGATCGTTCTTGCTAGAGATCATTAATAGAAGCTAGGTCGTCCTTGCTAGAAATCATTAATAGAATCTAGGTCGTCCTTGCTAGAAATCATTAATAGAAGCTAGGTCGTCCTTGCTAGAGATCATTAATAGAATCTAGGTCGTCCTTGCTATAAATCATTAATAGAAGCTAGGTCGTCCTTGCTGGAAATCATTAATAGAAGCTAGGTCGTCCTTGCTAGAAATCATTAAAAGAATCTAGGTCGTCCTTGCTAGAGATCATTAATAGAAGCTAGGTCGCCCTTGCTAGAGATCATTAATAGAATCTAGGTCGTCCTTGCTAGAAATCATTAATAGAAGCTAGGTCGTCCTTGCTAGAAATCATTAATAGAATCTAGGTCGTCCTTGCTAGAAATCATTAATAGAAGCTAGGTCGTCCTTGCTGGAAATCATTAATAGAAGCTAGGTCGTCCTTGCTAGAAATCATTAATAGAATCTAGGTCGTCCTTGCTAGAAATCATTAATAGAATCTAGGGCGTCCTTGCTAGAAATCATTAATAGAATCTAGGTCGTCCTTGCTAGAAATCATTAATAGAAGCTAGGTCGTCCTTGCTAGAAATCATTAATAGAAGCTAGGTCGTCCATGCTAGAAATCATTAATAGAAGCTATGTCGTCCTTGCTAGAGATCATTAATAGAAGCTAGGTCGTCCTTGCTAGAGATCATTAATAGAAGCTAGGTCGTCCTTGCTAGAGATCATTAATAGAAGCTAGGTTGTCCTTGCTAGAAATCATTAATAGAAGCTAGGTCAATCATCCTTGCTAGTAATCATTAATAGAAGCTAGGTCGTCCTTGCTAGAAATCATTAATAGAAGCTAGGTCGTCCTTGCTAGAAATCATTAATAGAAGCTAGGTCGTCCTTGCTAGAAATCATTAATAGAAGCTAGGTCGTCCTTGCTAGAAATCATTAATAGAAGCTAGGTCGTCCTTGCTAGAAATCATTAATAGAAGCTAGGTCGTCCATGCTAAAAATCATTAATAGAAGCTAGGTCGTCCTTGCTAGAAATCATTAATAGAAGCTAGGTCGTCCTTGCTAGAAATCATTAATAGAAGCTAGGTCGTCCTTGCTGGAAATCATTAATAGAAGCTAGGTCGTCCTTGCTAGAAATCATTAATAGAATCTAGGTCGTCCTTGCTAGAAATCATTAATAGAATCTAGGTCGTCTTTGCTAGAAATCATTAATAGAATCTAGGTCGTCCTTGCTAGAAATCATTAATAGAAGCTAGGTCGTCCTTGCTAGAAATCATTAATAGAAGCTAGGTCGTCCATGCTAGAAATCATTAATAGAAGCTATGTCGTCCTTGCTAGAGATCATTAATAGAAGCTAGGTCGTCCTTGCTAGAGATCATTAATAGAAGCTAGGTCGTCCTTGCTAGAGATCATTAATAGAAGCTAGGTCGTCCTTGCTAGAAATCATTAATAGAAGCTAGGTCAATCATCCTTGCTAGTAATCATTAATAGAAGCTAGGTCGTCCTTGCTAGAAATCATTAATATAAGCTAGGTCGTCCTTGCTAGAAATCATTAATAGAAGCTAGGTCGTCCTTGCTAGAAATCATTAATAGAAGCTAGGTCGTCCTTGCTAGAAATCATTAATAGAAGCTAGGTCGTCCTTGCTAGAAATCATTAATAGAAGCTAGGTCGTCCTTGCTAAAAATCATTAATAGAAGCTAGGTCGTCCTTGCTAGAAATCATTAATAGAAGCTAGGTCGTCCTTGCTAGAAATCATTAATAGAAGCTAGGTCGTCCTTGCTAGAAATCATTAATAGAAGCTAGGTCGTCCTTGCTAGAAATCATTAATAGAATCTAGGTCGTCCTTGCTAGAAATCATTAATAGAAGCTAGGTCGTCCTTGCTAGAGATCATTAATAGAAGCTAGGTCGTCCTTGCTAGAAATCATTAATAGAAGCTAGGTCGTCCTTGCTAGAGATCATTAATAGAATCTAGGTCGTCCTTGCCAGAGATCATTAATAGAAGCTAGGTCGTCCTTGCTAGAAATCATTAATAGAATCTAGGTCGTCCTTGCTAGAGATCATTAATAGAAGCTAGGTCGTCCTTGCTAGAGATCATTAATAGAATCTAGGTCGTTCTTGCTAGAGATCATTAATAGAAGCTAGGTCGTCCTTGCTAGAAATCATTAAAAGAATCTAGGTCGTCCTTGCTAGAGATCAATTATAGAAGCTAGGTCGCCCTTGCTAGAGATCATTAATAAAATCTAGATCGTTCTTGCTAGAGATCATTAATAGAAGCTAGGTCGTCCTTGCTAGAAATCATTAATAGAATCTAGGTCGTCCTTGCTAGAAATCATTAATAGAAGCTAGGTCGTCCTTGCTAGAGATCATTAATAGAATCTAGGTCGTCCTTGCTATAAATCATTAATAGAAGCTAGGTCGTCCTTGCTGGAAATCATTAATAGAAGCTAGGTCGTCCTTGCTAGAAATCATTAAAAGAATCTAGGTCGTCCTTGCTAGAGATCATTAATAGAAGCTAGGTCGCCCTTGCTAGAGATCATTAATAAAATCTAGATCGTTCTTGCTAGAGATCATTAATAGAAGCTAGGTCGTCCTTGCTAGAAATCATTAATAGAATCTAGGTCGTCCTTGCTAGAAATCATTAATAGAAGCTAGGTCGTCCTTGCTAGAGATCATTAATAGAATCTAGGTCGTTCTTGCTAGAGATCATTAATAGAAGCTAGGTCGTCCTTGCTAGAGATCATTAATAGAATCTAGGTCGTTCTTGCTAGAAATCATTAATAGAAGCTAGGTCGTCCTTGCTAGAAATCATTAATAGAAGCTAGGTCGTCCTTGCTAGAAATCATTAATAGAATCTAGGTCGTCCTTGCTAGAAATCATTAATAGAATCTAGGTCGTCCTTGCTAGAAATCATTAATAGAAGCTAGGTCGTCCTTGCTAGAGATCATTAATAGAATCTAGGTCGTCCTTGCTATAAATCATTAATAGAAGCTAGGTCGTCCTTGCTGGAAATCATTAATAGAAGCTAGGTCGTCCTTGCTAGAAATCATTAATAGAAGCTAGGTCGTCCTTGCTAGAAATCATTAATAGAAGCTAGGTCGTCCTTGCTAGAAATCATTAATAGAAGCTAGGTCGTCCTTGCTAGAAATCATTAATAGAAGCTAGGTCGTCCTTGCTAGAAATCATTAATAGAAGCTAGGTCGTCCTTGCTAGAAATCATTAATAGAATCTAGGTCGTCCTTGCTAGAAATCATTAATAGAAGCTAGGTCGTCCTTGCTAGAAATCATTAATAGAATCTAGGTCGTCCTTGCTAGAAATCATTAATAGAAGCTAGGTCGTCCTTGCTGGAAATCATTAATAGAAGCTAGGTCGTCCTTGCTAGAAATCATTAATAGAATCTAGGTCGTCCTTGCTAGAAATCATTAATAGAATCTAGGTCGTCCTTGCTAGAAATCATTAATAGAATCTAGGTCGTCCTTGCTAGAAATCATTAATAGAAGCTAGGTCGTCCTTGCTAGAAATCATTAATAGAAGCTAGGTCGTCCATGCTAGAAATCATTAATAGAAGCTATGTCGTCCTTGCTAGAGATCATTAATAGAAGCTAGGTCGTCCTTGCTAGAGATCATTAATAGAAGCTAGGTCGTCCTTGCTAGAGATCATTAATAGAAGCTAGGTCGTCCTTGCTAGAAATCATTAATAGAAGCTAGGTCAATCATCCTTGCTAGTAATCATTAATAGAAGCTAGGTCGTCCTTGCTAGAAATCATTAATAGAAGCTAGGTCGTCCTTGCTAGAAATCATTAATAGAAGCTAGGTCGTCCTTGCTAGAAATCATTAATAGAAGCTAGGTCGTCCTTGCTAGAAATCATTAATAGAAGCTAGGTCGTCCTTGCTAGAAATCATTAATAGAAGCTAGGTCGTCCTTGCTAAAAATCATTAATAGAATCTAGGTCGTCCTTGCTAGAAATCATTAATAGAAGCTAGGTCGTCCTTGCTAGAAATCATTAATAGAAGCTAGGTCGTCCTTGCTAGAAATCATTAATAGAAGCTAGGTCGTCCTTGCTAGAAATCATTAATAGAATCTAGGTCGTCCTTGCTAGAAATCATTAATAGAAGCTAGGTCGTCCTTGCTAGAAATCATTAATAAAAGCTAGGTCGTCCTTGCTAGAAATCAATAATAGAAGCTAGGTCGTCCTTGCTAGAAATCATTAATAGAAGCTAGGTCGTCCTTGCTAGAAATCATTAATAGAAGCTAGGTCGTCCTTGCTAGAGATCATTAATAGAATCTAGGTCGTCCTTGCTAGAGATCATTAATAGAATCTAGGTCGTCCTTGCTAGAGATCATTAATAGAATCTAGGTCGTCCTTGCTAGAGATCATTAATAGAAGCTAGGTCGTCCTTGCTAGAAATCATTAATAGAAGCTAGGTCGTCCTTGCTAGAGATCATTAATAGAATCTAGGTCGTCCTTGCCAGAGATCATTAATAGAAGCTAGGTCGTCCTTGCCAGAAATCATTAATAGAAGCTAGGTCGTCCTTGCTAGAAATCATTAATAGAAGCTAGGTCGTCCTTGCTAGAGATCATTAATAGAATCTAGGTCGTCCTTGCTAGAGATCATTAATAGAAGCTAGGTCGTCCTTGCTAGAAATCATTAATAGAAGCTAGGTCGTCCTTGCTAGAAATCATTAATAGAAGCTAGGTCGTCCTTGCTAGAAATCATTAATAGAAGCTAGGTCGTCCTTGCTAGAAATCATTAATAGAAGCTAGGTCGTCCTTGCTAGAAATCATTAATAGAAGCTAGGTCGTCCTTGCTAGAAATCATTAATAGAAGCAAGGTCGTCCTTGCTAGAAATCATTAATAGAAGCTAGGTCGTCCTTGCTAGAAATCATTAATAGAAGCTAGGTCGTCCTTGCTAGAAATCATTAATAGAAGCTAGGTCGTCCTTGCTAGAAATCATTAATAGAAGCTAGGTCGTCCTTGCTAGAAATCATTAATAGAAGCTAGGTCGTCCTTGCGAGAAAGCATTAATAGAAGCTAGGTCGTCCTTGCTAGAAATCATTAATAGAAGCTAGGTCGTCCTTGCTAGAAATCATTAATAGAAGCTAGGTCGTCCTTGCTAGAAATCATTAATAGAAGCTAGGTCGTCCTTGCTAGAAATCATTAATAGAAGCTAGGTCGTCCTTGCCAGAGATCATTAATAGAAGCTAGGTCGTCCTTGCTAGAAATCATTAATAGAATCTAGGTCGTCCTTGCCAGAGATCATTAATAGAAGCTAGGTCGTCCTTGCTAGAAATCATTAATAGAAGCTAGGTCGTCCTTGCTAGAAATCATTAATAGAAGCTAGGTCGTCCTTGCTAGAAATCATTAATAGAAGCTAGGTCGTCCTTGCTAGAGATCATTAATAGAAGCTAGGTCGTCCTTGCTAGAGATCATTAATAGAAGCTAGGTCGTCCTTGCTAGAAATCATTAAAAGAAGCTAGGTCGTCCTTGCTAGAAATCATTAATAGAAGCTAGGTCGTCCTTGCTAGAGATCATTAATAAAATCTAG
>JAZGLO010002105.1:0-29476 GCA_036873155.1 Biomphalaria sudanica
ATATATATATATATATATATGCAGAATGAAAGACCACCGCATCCCTAAACGACTCTTGTAAGGCCAACTAAGCGAAGGAAAGCGCTCGCAAGGTGGTCAAAGAAAACGCTCCAGGGACACCCTCAAAGCTTCTCTGAAGGCATTAAGAATAGACCCAGCCACCTGGTAGACAAAGGCACATGACAGAGCATCATGGCGTTGCGCTGTGAAAACTGGCGCACAGGTTGCTGAGGAAAAGAGAACAACGCTGGCAGAAGAAAAACGCCAGAGAAGAAAAGCAAGGCAAACGACACTAGCTCCAGCTGGAATAACCTGCTCAGTGTGCGGCCGAACATTTCGGGCTCACATAGGTCTCATCACCAGCCACATGAGGAGGCATAAAACCCCAGTGCAAAGCCCTCAGCCCCCTGGATGACCAAGTGGTCATCATCGAACCACGATGGACGATGGAGAACATATATATAAAGAGAGAGAGAGAGAGGGAGAAAGAGAGAGAGAGAGAGAGAAAGGGAACTAGAAATTTAGAAGACTTCTTTTCCAATATAAAATACAAACTTGGTAAGAATCTTACGCTGTAGTTCACTCGCTGTCAGTCTGTGATTCTAGGTGATGCGTTGTTTTCTTTCTCTTTGTGTTTGTCATGTGTGTGTATGTGTGTGTATGTGTGTGTGTGTGCTTGTGTATCAGTGTGTGTGTGACAAAAAGATGTGGGAGGGCCAAGAGGAAAGTTTAGAAAAAACAACAACATGACAATGACTTTGAAAAAGTTAGATGACAGAATCGACCTGTTTCCGGAGAAAGACCTTACAAAAGCAAGAACAGTGACAGGACAGGCCGTTGGTCTGTGTGACAATCCTATGATCAGAGTTAGCAGTGGAAGCCAAACAAGTTCAAAGGTCATGGAAATATTCAGTATAACGCTTGCACACGTTTTACAAATCGTTATTCGTTTTGTTTGTTTTGTGAGTAGACGTAAGACCTTGTGTAAGAGACCTCTTGAAATAGCTAGAGACCTCGTGTAATATCTAGAGACCTCGTGTAATACCTAGAGACCTGATGTATGAATTAGAGATCTGTGTAAGACCTAGAGACCTGATGTAAGAATTAGAGATCTTGTGTAAGACCTAGAGACCTTGTGTAAAACTTTGAGACCTTGTGTAAGACCTAGAGACCTTGTGTAAAACTTTGAGACTTCGTGTAAGACCTAGAGACCTCGTATAAGACCTTGAGACCTTGTGTAAGACCTAGAGACCTTGTGTAAAACTTTGAGACCTTGTGAAAGACCAATAGACCTTTTATAAGACCTAGAGACCTCGTGTAAGACCTAGAGATCCTGCGTAAAACTTTGAGACCATGTGTAAAACCTAGAAACCTTGTGCAAGACCTAGAGACCTCGTGTAAGACCTAGAGACCTCGTGTAAGACAAAGAGTCACAAAGATAGACCTCGTTTATTTTTTTATTTTTTTGGACACTTATATTTTGTAAGATGTCTGCTTTTGAATAAATACCTGGGTTTTTTTCCACTTGGGTAATACGCCTTTTGGGTGTAGCCTGGTTCGATCCGCATCCCCCGCACCCCCTAGTGACGCCACTGCTCGGTGCTTTTAATTTCAGTCAGATCTGGCACTATTTCCGTTTTCGCTGACAAGAAAGATAGTCCAATCAGAGTAGAGCATTTATCTTTTCAGCCTTGCATTGATCGAAATGGTAAGTTTAGCTACCCGGCGACAGCAACAAATCATGATCATCCAATCTTAGTTCTTTCCCTTAGATAAGGTTGGTTTTGTTTAAAAGGATATCTTTAAATGTACATGTCAATTCAATATTTAACATATGTACTTTTTTTTAAACATAAGTACAATATTCATAATAAAGTTTTTTTTTAAATTCTTTTGCATATTTTGGTATATAAAACAAATTTGGAAAGCTATAAATTAAATTTACAGACTCCGTGTTTTAAAATTGGTTCCTATAACTACGAATATGGAACGAACGAATAAAAGCTAAAATTTGGCTGGACTTTGCCGTGACCCTTTCGCTGCCTTTCGTCAACTAAACCGGGAGATTCAGCACCCGTCGCTTTGGCGTTGAAACTCTAGTAATGAAACTAGATAGGCTTCAAAACGGGAAGCAAACCTCTCCGGGCTACCTTAGGTGAGCTTTTTTTTTTTTAACTCACACGGGGTGGGTGTAGCCAGGTAGCCCAGTCCTAAAAAAGTCCGTCACGCCGTTCCACGTAGGGGGCCGTCATATGAGAGTAATTGGAATGGCGGTCCTCCTCCCACGGAATAGTGGCAGCTGCAGTAAACGTTCATTTTGTCTTGTTTTTATTTATCCCCCTCCTTTGTAAGACTTTGTTTCTTTTATTGTCCCCCTACGGGTTTCAAGGTGTCTAGCAAGCCTCAATGGTTCTCTTAACATACAATAATTTATAAATAGGACCAAGGAAAATAAAAAAGAAAGACACAAAAAAGTATTTTTAAAAAGCTTTTAAGAGTTTATTGAATTAATTTGAAATGTAGACAGTTTAACCCACCCCATTGTCACTACACCTAGATGCGATATTTTAGGCTAGTTAGAAGAAATTAAACAACTGTATAATGACTTATGTGTATGACTATTTTAAAATACGGTTAGTTGATTTCAAGGATTATTTCAATACTTTAACACTGAATTGCACTTGGCATAGGGTAAAGACATGAGCACGCAATGGTCTTAAAGAAATCCTGTTGTTCATTTGTGATTTTTTTTCATTGATTTATATTTAGTGTATAAATGTCTTTCTAAATTAGACATTTTCTACTTTGCCTGACACAGAGCTAGTCACTCTATAGAATGCACAGGCAAAGTAGGAAATGGAGAATACTTGTATACTGGCATTCTATAAGATAACATAAGATAAACAAGATATTGCGTAATTCTTTTTTCGAATGCATCAAAAAGCTAGCCATTTACAATTATTAGCAATTAATAATAATATGATAATATCCATTTTTTGCGGCCCCCGAAGGAGAAAAGACGCTATTAATTTTGTGTGAAATGTCTTTCCGTCTGTCCGTCCGTCCCGTTTAGATCTCGTAAACTAGAAAAGATATTGAAAATCCGACATCACAATATTTTAGACCATTCAAAGTTCTGATGCAACGGCTACTTTTTTTTTCTGAAAGCGAAAAATCTAATTTTTAAAATCAGTTATGTAAGCAGTTTAGGATTCGAATAAGACATTGAGCCAATAAGAGATTGAGCCTTTTCAAAACAATATTACATCAATGATAAGACTTCAGTTACCCATGAGAGGCGCGTAGCTGATCGGTAAAGCGCTTGGCGTCAGAACCGGGGGTCCCGGGTTCGAATCCTGGTGAAGACTGGGATTTTCAACTTCGGAATCCTTGGGAGTCCACTCAGCTCTAATGGGTACCTAACATTAGTTGGGGAAAAGTAAAGGCGGTTGGTCGTTGTGCTGGCTACATAACACCCTCGTTAACCGTAGACCACTAAAACAGATGCACTTTACATCATCTGCCCTATAGACCACAAGGTCTGAAAGGGGAACTAGTTAGGCCAGGTTCACATCTAACGTTGCATTCACTTGCACCTATCCTTTGATCTGCTGGACGGTTGGGGCACTACACAAGATCTGTCAACCTTCTTTCTCCATTCTTATCTCTCATTTGTCTTTGATATAATTTCATTCGGATATTCTTTCTGAAAATATTGAAGCCTGCCTGGCCCCCACAGTACCTAACATTAGTTGGGGAAAAGTAAAGGTGGGGGCCGATTTTGAGTTTGTGTTTTCACACAAACTGTCTTTGTAACCTTGTTATTTTAAAGATGACACTAAAATCTAAATTAATTTCTATCAGGAGCCTGACATCAAACAGGAAGTGGTAGTGTAAACTTAAACTCAAATATTTGGTCTGCTGTTACTTTATAGAGCACTCCACCCATATACTTTTTCGATTTCTTGTTCTATACTTTTAAACTCAAGACTTCATTGGAAAGAAGGGGAGGGCTAACCTTCTCTGATCTGCTACGTCACAGCACGGATGTTGACGCGTTCTCAGCCATGATTCGTAATTGCGGAAAATGAAACAGGAAGTCTGTATTTATGAGAATCATGGGAGCTTAGCCGTGAGTCAAGTGAATTCAGGCAACGGGCACAGTACGCAGTGCAAAGTGCACAGTGGCAACGCTGAACATAAATTAAGTACATTTTTGACATAAGCAAAGTTCTAGTTTAGACGTTATAGGTACAACAAACAATGCAAGTCTAGACATTCAAGTGCATGGGTAAATGAAGTGTACACAGAAAGATTTGTATTTTGATGTGTAGAGTGAACTTTTGTTGTGTACATTGGAACTGTGATGTGTAGATTGGTACTTTGATGTGTAGTTGGAACTGTGATGTGTACATTGGAACTCTGTTGTCTTGATTTGTAGAAATAAAAGTGAATTTTTTTTTGGGCTTGATGGAAAAAGAAGAGAGAGAGAGAGAGAGTAAGAGAGAATAAATATAATCAAAAAAGAGAGAAGAGTAGGAAAGGTGAAACAAAAAGAGAATAGTTCTACGAACAGACAGACAGACAGATGGATAGGCATAAAGGTCGGATAGACGGAGATATCCTTGAATGGTTAAATAGCCAGACAGAGAATGTCTGATATGCTCAAATATTCTCATCATTATTTTTCTTTCCAATGTTCAACTGTTGTTTAAAAGTAAGAATCGCTTTGATTTCAACTATTGCACGAAACAAATTTGCCTGGTACGTTTTCACGTCAGGCCTGTACTTGGAGGTGTACAAGGGCTCCAACCAAACTAGCTTGTGAGGCTGTAGCGGCTTTGTTATTTAGACGTGCCATTATTATTATCAAGGGATATACAGCCTTGCACCAGTGTTTTTAACACACTAACTATGTGAAAACATTTTTTATGACGTCAGAAACTATTCTATCTAAAAGTGTTTTCTATTGTTGCTTTTTGGTAACAACCCCAAACTTTCTGGGGATTATGTCACATCACAAAGTGAATTATTATTTGTATATCTACCTGAATGAATAACTTTCAAATTCAACAACTCTGGAAGTACTGTCGAAATTAGATTCCTGAAGTCGTTTTCAAAGATGCCCTGGAGAGTTAACACTTCAGCCCTCCTACACACTTTGACTCACTTTCTCGTATGTCAGTTCATGGTACATCTCTCTCTCTCTCTTAAACAATCTGAGAGTCACTATTACTCGTTGGCATTATTCCCTTTGTCTCTGCCCATGGGACTAATTAGGGGAAGCAATCATGTTCATACGGGAGCTTCACCCCTGTGTCTTCCCGTCATGCAGTTTATTTTGTAGCTGCTTGGTAACTGTAACAAGTCTTTGGTTTAGAATGTAACTTGTTCCCCTATGGGTAGCTCTGTTTATATACAAAAGTTGATCTTAGAATTTTCAGAAAAGATTTTTTTTATACTTGCAGGGCTCGTCATGTCTATTTAGACCAAAGGTGAATGAAGTTATTTCAGAGCGTTATCTTCCAAGTTAATTGTCACATTTTGTTTTTCATGCTCTCACCTGTAACTACCCTTCACTTCCTTGGTTTAGATCACGACTTCTCAACCTGTGGGTCGCGACCCCCTTGGGGGTCGATTGACCATTTGCCAGGGGTCGCCTAAGACCAACGAAAATATGGATTGGTATTGTCTACTCTGCTATTGATGTGTGTGTGTGTGGGGGGGGGATTGCGTCAGAGTTGGGGATTGTAAAAAGGGGTCGCCGAGATTAAAAGGTTGAGAACCGCTGTTTTAGATGTTCTCAGACGTCCCTTCAGAAATGAACATTATGTCCATCCTAGCCCGAACCACCCCGAAGGATGTTGAAGTGCAATGCTTGAACACGGGATCATTGAGATGACAGTCCAGAACGCATACGATACAACCAGCCAGCCATCCCATTTTTAGCCAGCTGGGAGATCTAATGATGCACTTTTACTTGATTAATATTTAAATATGCACTAATAACTACAATGAAAATACAACAAGATTATTTGCCATTTGAAAAATGAATGTAACGCATTCTCGCCCTTTTTGTTAGATCATCGAGCCTCTTTAAAGGTTGGGGTGGGGGCACAGTTTGAGAAACACTGGTCTAAAGGTACAGACCAACTGAGTCTAAGCCCAAACAAATATGCGATGAAAGGTTTCACGTACTAACAACCCCAAATGTGCAATGTTTAATGATAATGACCAAATGTGTGTTTGCTTGTATATAGGCCTATACCTTTATTAATGTACACCTGTATGTTCAATTCTGAATAAACGTTACAAAGACAGTTTATGTGGAGACACAAACTCAAAATCGGCCCCCGAAGTGGTCCACCCAGGCAGGTAAAAAGACAGGTTTCAATATATTCAGAAAAAATATCAGAAACTATGAACTACAAACTATCAACAACTACAAACTATCAACAACTACAAACTATCAACAACTACAAACTATCAACAACTACAAACTATCAACAACTACAAACTATCAACAACTACAAACTATCAACAGCTACAAACTATCAACAGCTACAAACTATCAACAACTACAAACTATCAACAACTACAAACTATCAACAACTACAAACTATCAACAACTACAAACTATCAACAACTACAAACTATCAACAGCTACAAACTATCAACAGCTACAAACTATCAACAACTACAAACTATCAACAACTACAAACTATCAACAACTACAAACTATCAACAACTACAAACTATCAACAACTACAAACTAACAACAACTACAAACTATCAACAACTACAAACTAACAACAACTACAAACTATCAACAACTACAAACTATCAACAACTACAAAATATCAACAACTACAAACTATCAACAACTACAAAATATCAACAACTACAAACTATCAACAACTACAAAATATCAACAACTACAAGTCGATACAAAAAGAAGAGACATTCTCGTGTCGAGAGTGTTTGTTAGTGTCGAGAGTGTTAGTGTCGAGAGTGTTAGTGTCGAGAGTGTTAGTGTCGAAAGTGTTAGTGTCGAGAGTGTTAGTGTCGAGAGTGTTAGTGTCGAGAGTGTTAGTGTCGAGAGTGTTAGTGTCGAAAGTGTGAGTGTCGAGAGTGTTAGTGTCGAAAGTGTTCTACTAACAACTTGATACCATAGGAGACGGAGATTTATTGATGCTATTATTTTTGCATTGTTAATATTCATATGCATTAAATGAACTGATGGTTAAGAAAAATACCTACATTAGTGACCTCAAGTTTAGAGATAATGCAAAAGCATTTGCTTTCATAGTGTGAGGCCTAGAACACCTCCTGAAAATGGACATTGTGTGATAACTTTCTCAAAACGCGTTTCAATTTAATGTATTAATACTTGATTGAATGCGACAATATTGTGAGTAAATAGAATGGCCGTAGTTAGGACCTGACACAAATAGTTTGGTATCACTCTCCCTTCTCTTCCATACTTGAGCTACAGTCCGATGGCCATTTCAAGCCCGTAACGCTGTATCATCCGGCTACTCGTATCTTCTGCTCACAGCACAGTGCAAAAAACCGTCATATTAAAGTAAAACAAAAGTATTGTCTAGTGACATGGGTGAGCACAATTGGTAGTTCCCTTTCACTGGCTAATTGATTTATATCCCCCCTTCTCTGGTAGAGGGGAGCGATGATTGAACAGTTAAGCGCTTGGCTTCCGAACATTTGGTCCTGGAGACCGAGTCCACCAAACTTCAGTGGCTACCTGACTTACGTTGGAGAAAGTAAAGTTAGCACAAGGATTTATATTCCTCTTGGTGGCAGGAGGGATTGGGTTATTTCTGCACTAGCGAGACAGACAGAGAGAGAGAGAGAGAGAGAAGGAGAGAGAGAAGGAGAGAGAGAAGGAGAGAGAGAAATTCATTTTCAATTGCTTGGTTTTGGGCGATCAAATCCTATAGCCCATCTTTTATTGTAAATAGTTTGGGATTCATTTATTCTTTCTATAATTAAGTTTTTACATTCACGTATTTCCTCTCCACTCATCAACCTAAACAGGAGGAGGGGAAGAAGAAATCTGTTTGGTGAATGAATGAGCACCCTAGAGAACTCTAGAGACAAATCTAAAAGAGATGTGAATGACATTTATCCGGGAATGTAAAATCTGATTTATCTTATGCCAATGACATCCATTTATTGAGGGATATAAATGACACAACGTGATCTATCCGCTACAAGAGATTTCTCTACATTCGGATAGGAAGTGGCACTTATCCTCGTGTACTGTGAGTCCCACCGTTGATTTCCTTAGGCGTGTGTGTTTGTGGGTGCGTGTGTGTGTGTGTATTATGAGGCCTAAGACGTAAGCTGTTAGAGTGGTCCCAAGCTATTTCTTCACTTTCTAACACAAAATGAAAAAGTTCACTAGCATGTTATTGCTTTGACTAGTCATGAAATAGGTCTCTCTTTTTTTTTCTGCTTCTTTCTAACCAAAGCCATTTATTAAACCCTCCCCACACCTCCCCCCCGGCAATGTTTCCCCTTCATTGTTGACAACTTTATGGGCATTGATTTGTCCCAAAGGGACGCAAACGACTAACCTATCTAATCTTAGTGTCTGTTCTTTCCCTTTAACCAAAACTCTGACCGAGTTATCTCTCCTACCGTCCAGTGTTGCTCAAAACGTTTGCACGCAGTACGTGATGACACCGCAAACGTTTGCACGCATTACGTGATGACACCGCAAACGTTTGCACGCAGTACGTGATGACACCGCAAACGTTTGTACGCAGTACGTGATGACACCGCAAACGTTTGCACGCAGTACGTGATGACACCGCAAACGTTTGCACGCAGTACGTGATGACACCGCAAACGTTTGCACGCAGTACGTGATGACACCGCAAACGTTTGGTTGCATTAAACTCGAAGACAGCGGTTCACGACAGATGTGTTGGTCACTTCAATTGACCCCGGCCCGACAAGTATTGTGCCTCAATGCTTTGGTCAATCTTAGAGGCTTCATTCTGCGATCTATAAATCTAGCTCATTCTGGTGTTGAGTTGAAGGAAAATCAGATCTACAGCTACACCTTTTCGCGAATCTCACGTTTTATTTTTTTCCATTCACATTCTTCTCGTAAATATTAATCTCTAGGCCTGGGCTTCGTTGTATCTCTGATAGACACATTACTGACATTTGTAATTCCCAGGTCCCTCTGATCCAGTACAGGGTGTTGTTCCAATTAATGATACTCCTGAGTGGTCAGTGTACATGACCTCGACCTTGTTCAGCCTGTCATCTGGCACACGGACTGATTGTGTACACTCGAGCAATCAATTCAAGATCACAGGCTCCTTGTGTGGTTTCCGCTTTGTCAATCCAGAGAGTGTCAAGGCTTCCTGCGGGTCAGTCACACACTTTCTAGTCCTCACAGGGTTTTTGTTCTGTCTCTATCTATCTATCTATCAATCTATCTATCAAATCTATCTATCTATCTATCTATCTATCTATCTATCTATCTATCAAATCTATCTATCTATCTATCTATCTATCAAATCTATCTATCTATCTATCAAATCTATCTATCTATCTATCGAATCTATCTATCTATCTATCTATCTATCTATCTATCAATCTATCAATCTATCTATCTATCTATCTATCTATCAATCTATCAATCTATCTATCTATCTATCTATCTATCAAATCTATCTATCAAATCTATCTATCTATCTATCTATCAAATCTATCTATCAAATCTATCTATCTATCTATCTATCTATCAAATCTATCTATCTATCTATCAAATCTATCTATCTATCTATCTATCTATCTATCTATCTATCAAATCTATCTATCTATCTATCAAATCTATCTATCTATCTATCAAATCTATCTATCTATCTATCTATCTATCAAATCTATCTATCTATCTATCAAATCTATCTATCTATCAAATCTATCTATCTATCAAATCTATCTATCTATCTATCAAATCTATCTATCTATCTATCTATCTATCAAATCTATCTATCTATCTATCTATCTATCTATCTATCAAATCTAGCTATCTATCTATCTATCTATCTATCAAATCTATCTATCTATCTATCTTTCTATCTATCTATCTATCTATCTATCTATCTATCTATTTATCTATCTATCTATCTATCTATCTATCAAATCTATCTATCTATCTATCTATCTATCTATATATCTATCTATCTATCTAATCTATCTATCTAATCTATCTATCTATCTATCTATCTATCTATCAAATCTAGCTATCTATCTATCTATCTATCTATCTATCTATCTATTTATCCATAGTAGTTTTAATCCACTTTTTTTGTATATTAGTGATGTCCAATATCGCAGTCGATTGTTCCGTAACCAATAGATTTCTTTCCTTTAAAACCAACGAACACTCTTATCTTTCAAAGTCTTTTTACCAAGGGCATTAATTCAAACTCTACGGGGTTGTAAATAGTTCGGCAATTAAAACAAAGGGAAGTAAATGAAAACTAGCAAAAAAAAACAAACTTTTATTTTTTTTTAAATTAAATAACCCTACATTTATAATTCATATGTCTCAATACTTTAAGATTTGTTTTCCCCTTTTCGATATCAAACTATTTAACCAATTACGTAATGATGTATGCGGCGGATACATAATTTGTTCAGAACAATACAAAAAAATTGCTGTGACTCAATCAGAGTGAGAATGGGGACTACAACATCATTAAAATGTATACCAGACAGGCAGACAGAGTGAGAATGGAGACTACAACATCATTAAAATGTATACCAGACAGGCAGACAGAGTGAGAATGGGGACTACAACATCATTAAAATGTATACCAGACAGGCAGACAGAGTGAGAATGGGGACTACAACATCATTAAAATGTATACCAGACAGGCAGACAGAGTGAGAATGGGGACTACAACATCATTAAAATGTATACCAGACAGGCAGACAGAGTGAGAATGGGGACTACAACATCATTAAAATGTATACAAGACAGGCAGACAGAGTGAGAATGGGGACTACAACATCATTAAAATGTTTACCAGACAGACAGACAGAGGGAATGTGTTTTCAAAGACAACAAAATAATGTGTAAATATTTTGGTGAAAACAATGCTTGGAATAACCAAAAATCACTGCTATATGTCTCAATACTGCAGGGTTAAACTTCCTTAGTCTACCTAAAATAACATTAATTAATTAACACTAACTGATTTACTGATTGTTTGATTTTTCGATTTTTCATGTATCGTCGTCGACTATGAATAATTGTGCAAAACTTCAACTTGAATCAAGAATGGGAAGTTGGAGAAAAATGTGTACCAGACAGACAGACAGACAGAAGGAGTGAGTTCATAAAAAAACTTTGTAAAAAGTAACTACTGTCACCAACACTCTTCAATATCTTCCTTGAAAGGATAATGAGGGCTATGAAGGTACTGTAAGCATTGGAGGAAGAAGAATTACTAACTTGATGACATTGATGGCCTATCAGGGACAGAAGAAGAACTGGCTGACCTGGTGATGCGCATTGACAAGACTTCCGCAGCATATGGCATGCAAATAAATGCCGAAAAAACTCAAATTATGACAATAGCCATCAGGGCTTTCAAAGATACATCAGTATTGGAGGTGAAAAGCTGACTAGTGTTAACAGCTTCAAATACCTCGGAACTATTGTCTCAGATGAGGGAACAAAACACGAACTACTGGCCCCAATTGCACAGTCCACAGCAGCCCTTTCAAAACTGAAAATAATATGGAAAGATAAGGGCTTAGCCCTCTGCACCAAAATCAGACTGATGCGCTCTCTGGTCATGGCCACATTTTTATATGCTTGCGAGTCGTGGACATTGAATGCAGAGCTTGAGAGGAGGATCCTAGCTACAGGCATCACATTCAAAGACCGCATCACAACCCAAGAAATCAGAGACAGGGTTACTGTAGCGATCGGAGCCCATGACGACCTGCTTACTATTGTAAAAAGAGAAAAAAGACGAAAACTTAAAACCTTTGGCCACATTACAAGATCTACGGGGCTCGCAAAGACCTTCCTTCAGGGAACAGTGCCAGGAAGAAGAAGAGGCAGACAGAAAAAGCGATGGGAGGACAACATTAAAGAATGGACGGGCCTGCCATTGAGAGAGGTTCTAAACAAGGCAGACAAAAAGGGAGGAATGGAGAAAGACGGTCGACAACTCAACGGTCCAACAGTTTAAGGGATAGGTAATGGTAAGGGTAAAACTATGAAAAACAAACAGAACATTTGAGTATGGAACTCATGGAAACAACGAATGTCTAATGAAGTCCTTTCTTTTTTCAATGGAAACACTATTTAAAAACCTATACAAATAAACAAACAATTAAAGATTTAAAGATTTTTAACATATCTTTTAAATATCTCAACCTACCAATTGAAAAACTTAAGTCTAAAGAGAAGAAATATTAATAGAACATATATTCCCGCAATAAAAGTTTGTGTTTGTGTATGGACGTTTTATTACAAACCTATTAAAATGTTACAACGATATAATCAGAATGCTATTAAAATGTTACAACAATATTATTAGAATGTTATTAAAATGTTACAACAAAAGTATTAGGGGTGTTATTAAAATGTTACAACAATATTATTAGAATGTTATTAAAATGTTACAACAAAAGTATTAGGGGTGTTATTAAAATGTTACAACAATATAATAGGAATGCTATTAAAATGTTACAACAATAGTAGTTAGGATGTTATTACTCATTCAAACGTTTATTTTTGTTTATTATCTATAGATTCCTTTCCCTTGAGCCTCTACCACGACAAGAAATGCTTTCACTTCACTAGTGGGCTAAATGTTGGAATTTCATTTCAATCTAAGCCTGGTTAGGAACATGAATCATTTCACTGAAACCTGTATCGGCATAGCAACATGAACCATTTCACTGAAACCTGTATCGCACAGCAACATGAACCATTTCACTGAAACCTGTATCGCACAGCAACATGAACCATTTCACTGAAACCTATATCGGCATAGCAACATGAATTATTTCATTAAAGCCTGAATCGGCATAGCAACATGAACCATTTCACTAAAACCTGTATCGGCATAGCAACATGAACCATTTCACTGAAACCTATATCGGCATAGCAACATGAATTATTTCATTAAAGCCTGAATCAGCATAGCAACATGAACCATTTCACTGAAACCTGTATCGGCATAGCAACATGAATCATTTCATAAAAACCTGTATCGGCATAGCAACATGAATCATTTCATAAAAACCTGTATCGGCATAGCAACATGAACCATTTCACTGAAACCTATATCGGCATAGCAACATGAATTATTTCATTAAACCTGTATCGGCATAGCAACACGAACCATTTCACTGAAACCTGTATCCGTTTTAAAACACAGCAACATCTTGAAATTGTATTGAATCAATGTATGGTCGAATCTGTTCTTTTTAAGTTTTCTTTATTGTCTTTGAATCATTGAGGCTGTGTATGTGTGAGGTAGAGAGAGAGAGAGTGTAAGATAGTGTGTGTAGACGGATAAGAGAGACTGCGAGATAGAGTGTAAGATATATAGAGAGTGTATGTATGAAAGAGATAGACTGTAAGATATATAGAGAGTGTGTGTATGGATGAAAGAGAAAGACTGTAAGATAGAGAGAGAGAGAGTGTGTGTGTGGATGAAAGAGGAAGACTGTAAGATAGAGAGAGAGTGTGTGTGTGTGGATGAAAGAGGAAGAGTGTAAGAGTGTGAACGTGTGTGAAAGAGAGACTGAGTGAGAGATAGAGCGTGTGCGTGAGTGTGAATGTTAGAACGTGAGTCTGAGAGTGTGACAATGAGTGACGGAGGCAGTATATAGTTAGAGAGAGAGACAAAGAGAGAGAGAGAGAGAGAGAGAGAGATAGAGATAGAAAGGAAGCGTGTGTGAAAGATATAAGCCTTTGAGCGATATTGTGTGAGAGAAAGGAGAGTGTGAGATTGAGTGATGTGCGAGAGAGAGAGAGAGTGTGGGGGAAAGTGTGGATAAAGCCTAAGACTAAGACTGCTTTATTGATTCTTATGGAAATTTGTTGTGAATACAAAGAAATCTTTTCTCACATAAAGACAACACAACAGAAACATACACATAAATAGGACACAACATAAAGAGTTCATTCAGCGTATATTCGTGCTAAAACTTGTGTCAGATATACAAAGAACTATATTAGAAAGTGTGTGATAATGTGTGAGCGCAAATAGGGGAGAGCTTTTGTGTGGTTGAAAGAGAGAGAGAGAGAGCTTTTGTGTGGTTGAAAGAGAGAGAGAAAGAGAGAGAGAGAGAGAGAGAGCTCGTAGCAGAAAATACGAAATTATGTCAATAGAAGTCAATAAACGAAACAATTGTGTCTGTATTTTCTCCATGCACTGATAAGACTGCACTAAATCCAAACTTATCTCCGCCCACACTAAGCCCTCTAGACACATACATCTACATTACAGATTCCAGAGTCTTATCTTAAGGTCCTTGGAACAAATGGGACACTAAGCCGGTAAATGACATCACCCGGGGTCAGAATAAGCGTCTCTTCTTTTCCTAGATTCTCAGTCAGGTCTATCAAGTCTTAACAACAACACCAAATTCATAGTAAAACTGATTTCTTATCATGTACAGCAACACTGAATGTGTTTTTAATCAGACTCTGGTACACAGTGGCGTGCCAAAGTACTCCCCAAGAATGCGATACTGTGGACCCTTTAGAAATTGAAAAACGCAATGTCACCAAAAAGTTAGTAATCCTGTATTTTGTTAATGTTTTTTTTTTCATGGTCACGTTCACAATGAGCCATTTGCGACATTGCTGCTACGCTATTTTGCATTGGGTAGAGATGGATGTTCTGGTTCATACACTTGGAAGATTCAGCTCCCGTCGCCTCAGAAATAAACAAATGGATAACTTCTTATAAATAATGAGTCTTTTAGACCTTTTGAACAGAAAAAACAACTCAATTTAATTGAAGTCAGAAGAGTGATTTTTGAGAATCATTTTGGCGTTTTGTTTGAACTAAAAACAAAACGGAACAACGTATTGTTCACAGTGATATTTTTCTGCTAATATAACATTGATTTATTTTATTTGTTGTCCTCAAAGAGAAATCAGCTTTTCAATATCTTTCTAATTTATTTCAATCACCTAAACATGAAAGAGCAACAGACGACACTCATAGCGGCTCATCGTACGGTGCCACAGTAAACAAAACATAAACAACAATAAAATAAACTCTTCTGGGATCGGGATTTGAACCCCAGTCTCCTTGCTAGCGAGATTTGTATTTGCTGGGTGCACTCTCTCCCACAGTTCCACAAAAGATACCACGGTCCCTGATGTCTACATTATTTAATGTTGTTTTCACTTTATTGATTAGCTTTGAACCATATTTCTCTACATATATTTAAATGTAATAATTAGATGTAATAATTTAAAATTGTTTTAGAATTGTAGAGTTACATGTAGATATGTACTGTAATTGTGCCATAAAGAAGTACCTATCCCCTTTGTAGACTTTCAACTTAATCGAATGTTCGGATCGAAAATCTGTAAAAATAAATAATAAATGTAAACAGATTAAACGAATATTTTACAAATTAAGAAAATTTATAAATGAAAAAATATATCTCATAATGAGTCATTAATATTTTTCAATTATGATCTCATTTCATTTTCATTTTTTTGTACCGTATGGACGAATCTCTTAATGAAGCCATTAAGAATTATGTGACTTACCTCTCCTTGGCTTTTTTTTTTTTGTGATGTATTTTTTTTTCTTTAAAAAAAAACCTGCTTGAATAGTTCATTTTACAAATTAAACAGTTCGAAAGATTAAAAAAAAAGTCGCTGCAGAAGAGATTTGCAAGATACAAAATATCATATGGGAATTTCAATATATTTTCTAGTTTTTGCGATCTAAACGTGACAGACGAACGGACGGACGGACGGATAGACTGACCACACACAACTATTATCTGTTTTTCCCCTTTTTGGGTGCCACTAAAAAAAAACTAATCGAAAAAACTTTAAGAAATTCCCTCTGATTCTAGTGATAGAACAACTCATTTGATTATCTTGTCACATAGTGTAGTTATTTAATCACTACCAAGGTTTTAGTAGTAGTTGACATTGATTGTTGGGATTTGTTTTTAGTTTTTTATGATAATGCGATGTCAATGGTAGCCAATGCTGGGAGTTAGAGGATCAGACCCCTTTCAAAACAGTGATACCCAAAACTCGATGTGATTGGCTTAAAATATGGTAAGCCTAATAGTGGGGTATTCTTTTTCTTTAAATCGATTTTTTTTTACCATATTGACAAATTTTTGCAATGCGAAATTGATTTTAATTTTTTTGTTGTTGAATTTTTTTTATCGCCATTCTTGAGACTTCCTGTCAGTACCACGTTCAACTAAGCCCAACGTTTAGTACCTGACCTGCCTCTCAAAGTGACCAAAACTCCACTCTGATGTGCGGCAACCCTCTCTAAGAGATAAATCAATGGATAGCTATTTCACAGACATTTTCTTTTGAAATCAGAAGTCCGGTCATGTGACACCAATGTACTAGATAGTCTCGGTTACTCTCAGGCTATGGAAACTTAACTTGGTGTGGAATGGGTCGTGATCTATTTGGTAGTCATTTGTGTTTCAAGGGGAGGGGGGTAGGCCAGAGAGAGGAAGTCAATCAGATTCGAAGTCTTTAGTTCCAGACATTTCGCCATCTCTTGGGCTACATCACTTGTCCTGACCTCTGCTACATGCATTGGCGCTTTGAACTCAATATGGTTCGTAGAGTAAATAGGTTGTCTGTCTGTCAGTTTACCGGTCTGTGTGTGTATCTCAGTGTTAGTATGGGTGATGGACGGTTCTTTAATGAACTATTTGTTCTTGCTACCGAGATAGTATCAAGATAGTACCGAGATAAGTCCTTTTTCTTCTGCGTATCTATTTATGCTTATACCTAGAGTTCAATCCGGCGAGTTTGCAAAGAAAGAAAGTGTTTTTCTTCTTCCGAAATTGTATCTTTCGATATATGAAATGGGTATACCAGAATTGTGTGATACCAAGTCATGGGTTCTCTTTAATTTGCTAAGAAGTCTACCGATGGTGTCACTAATTTAAGCTTTGTACCTTCAGTATAGCTTAACATATTTAAACGTTGAAATCAAATTGTTACTGTAAATGTAAATTGAGATAGGAATCACGTGAACAAAATGAAAGTAACTCAGATTCTTATTTCCAAAGAAATGGAGTGATATCATTCCATTTGAATCAATATGTTCTGGTCAATGCGAGTTATCTGCCATGAATCTACTCTTCAGGAGAAAAAAAAAAACAATTAATGGAATACATCCCACATATCAGAAGATCATTTTTGAGTTCAAAATAAATGGTTACCACTTATTGGACTTTTTTTTTCTCTTTATTAAAGATTTAGATCTAGAAGATAAGTGAAATTCTGTGGCTCAATGTTTTAGTTCAAACATCTTCTGTCCGGGTCTCTTTGTCTCTACCGCTTCTTTCTTCCTCCTCTACATCTCTTCTTCTGTATCTCTTCTTTCCTACCTCTTCTTTGTCTTCTCTTCTCTCCTGCCTCTCCACCTCTACCCTGGTATTCTTACATTTCTCAGAGACGACATTGCATTCAGATGTTTTCTCTATAATTTTTATAGACTGGACCCCAATCTTTACAAGTCATAGTGATGATAACTATCTAGGTTGGAAAGTTGTTTTTTTTCTAATGCTGAAGGTCACTGAATAGATCGGGTCTCAAACAGGAAAATCCTATGTCGAACTGGGAGTCGAACACTTAGTGAGGTTGTGACAGGGTGTCGCATGAGCAGGGGCGTAGCTAGGAATTTTCCATCATCAGGGGGCAAGGGGGCTGACCTCTTTGGGGTCCCCTGCATTTTGTGTTATATTTAATATTTAGTGTAAAAAAAAAACTCATTTTCAAATTCTCCTCCCTCCTCCCCCCCACCCTAAGTACGCCACTGCGCATGATGTTTGCAGGACATGTTCTCAGTCAAAATAAATTACGCACACCAAGAGTTGCGATGACATGGAAGCCAATACGAAAAAGCGCAAACAGGGACATCCTCGTATAACTTGGTGCCACACTTTTATGGAGGACCTCAGAGCAGCGGACAACAGGTGGGAGGAGGCTTCAGTCATTGCCAGTGACAGATCTTTGTGGAGACAGCTTGCCGCCCAATGTACCGAACCTAAGTCCTAAGTTAGTAAGAAGGTCACAGACATAATTTTTGAGTTTCAGTTATATAAATTTTGCTTTTTACAATACATCTATACAAGTCATAACTTCATGGAATGTCGGGTGGGCGGAACATAAAAGCTAATCTCAAAATTGGCTATAACATTTTTTTCTAGAAATTCAACAGATAATGTATATCGCTGAAAAAAAAGAATGTTTTTTTTAAATGTATTTTTGTAATGTTTTTATTGTTAGAATTTCTTTTACTGGTTGCTATTCATATTATTAAAACTTCAGTTGTGTTTAGATTCAATATTTAAACTAACAATAGAGATTTCAGCTTCATAAATAATAACTGAATACAACCGGATAGATCTGTGTACATCTTTGTATTGGCTTTATCATTTTGACTTTGTTCACGTAGGTCTATTTCAGGAATCAAAATAAACTAAAATTCCAACTAAAATATTCAGTCAAAGTTTCCTTTAGAAATTGTACAGAATAACTTAGGGCTAAAACAATGTCAGGGCAACAGCAGGACTTAATGACTCACTGTTAAGTAAAGACTAAGACAATCTTTGTGTGTGTGTGTGCGTTCGAGAGAGAGGGAAAAAGGAGAAATGGGATTTGGGGCACTCGGAATTGGGTCACTGTCTTGTGGGCGCATAATGAACAGTCATGACATCACGTGCTAAAGAAGACTGATCGCGGATTGGTGGGCGTCGATAATGACGTCACAGAAGGGGGGAAGAGAGCAAGTAAGTTTATCTTTCACTACGTCATGGAACCCTTAATGTCCACATTTGGAGACATCACAGTGTTGAGAGATTGAACCCTTAATGTCAACACTTGGAGACAACACAGTGTTGAGAGATTGAACCCTTAATGTCAACATTTGGAGACATCACAGTGTTGAGAGATTGAACCCTTAATGTCAACATTTGGAGACATCACAGTGTTAAGAGATTGAACCCTTAATGTCAACATTTGGAGACATCACATTGTTGAGAGATTGAACCCTTAATGTCAACATTTGGAGACATCACAGTGTTGAGAGATTGAACCCTTAATGTCAACATCTGAAAACGAGTTTTAACTTTTTAACATTTAAAGTCTACAGATAATGTACAACGTCTGGAGACGAGATTTAAGTTGATAGTTAAGTCTACAGATAAACCACAACATGTGATGACGAGTTTTAACTATCATCTCTATGTATCTTTTGCATTTCTAAACTTAGATATTTGGATTTGTAATACGGGAATGAAATAAAAAGATTGAAATGAGTTGCAGATCCACAAATAGTAGACACGATTTAGAAGACGGCCATAAAGTTTCTTTTTTTTTTAAAAAAAGGAATTTTGTTTCACGTTAAGTATATTGCTTAAGTTCATTTTTCACTAAGTTAAACTTTCACACTAAGTATATTGTCACTAACTACTATGTTTTATTCAAAAGTTAACCAACATTGAACACCCCTAACTAATGATTTACCCCCCCCCCCATTTTTCTCGGCCCAGGTCATAAAACAGTAGGTCATTTTTGTCTCTTTTTGTTTAAATCTGTTATCTGAACAACTATCATAACCAATCAAGGAAAATTAAAAGGTCAGACTTTAGATAAGTTGTCAGTTGATTATGTTGACCTTTACTTATCCCTTAGTGACTTAGTCTGTTAAACCGTTGGGGCACTACTAAAGATATATTGACCTTTACTTATCACTTAGTCTGTTAAACTGTTGGGGCACTACTAAAGATATGTTACCTTTACGTATCACTTAGTCTGTTAAACTGTTGGGGCACTACTAAAGATATATTGACCTTTACTTATTACTTAGTCTGTTAAACCGTTGGGGCACTACTAAAGATATGTTACCTTTACTTATCACTTAGTCTGTTAAACTGTTGGGGCACTACTAAAGATATGTTGACCTTTACTTATCACTTAGTCTGTTAAACCGTTGGGGCACTACTAAAGATATGTTGACCTTTACTTATCACTTAGTCTGTTAAACTGTTAGGGCACTACTAAAGATATGTTGACCTTTACTTATCACTTAGTCTGTTAAACTGTTGGGGCACTACTAAAGATATGTTGACCTTTACTTATCACTTAGTCTGTTAAACTGTTAGGGCACTACTAAAGATATGTTGACCTTTACTTATCACTTAGTCTGTTAAACTGTTGGGGCACTACTAAAGATATGTTGACCTTTACTTATCACTTAGTCTTTTAAACTGTTGGGGCACTACTAAAGATATGTTACCTTTACTTATCACTTAGTCTGTTAAACTGTTGGGGCACTACTAAAGATATATTGACCTTTACTTATCACTTAGTCTGTTAAACTGTTGGGGCACTACTAAAGATATGTTACCTTTACTTATCACTTAGTCTGTTAAACTGTTGGGGCACTACTAAAGATATGTTGACCTTTACTTATCACTTAGTCTGTTAAACCGTTGGGGCACTACTAAAGATATGTTGACCTTTACTTATCACTTAGTCTGTTAAACTGTTAGGCCACTACTAAAGATATGTTGACCTTTACTTATCACTTAGTCTGTTAAACTGTTGGGGCACTACTAAAGATATGTTGACCTTTACTTATCACTTAGTCTGTTAAACCGTTGGGGCACTACTCAAGATATGTTGACCTTTACTTATCACTTAGTCTGTTAAACTGTTGGGGCACTACTAAACATATGTTGTCCTTTACTTATCACTTAGTCTGTTAAACCGTTGGGGCACTACTAAAGATATGTTGACCTTTACTTATCCCTTAGTGGCTTAGTCTGTTAAACTGTTGGGGTACTACTAAAGATATGTTGACTTTTACTTATCCCTTAGTGGCTTAGTCTGTTAAACCGTTGGGGCACTACTAAAGATATGTTGACCTTTACTTATCACTTAGTCTGTTAAACCGTTGGGGCACTACTCAAGATATGTTGACCTTTACTTATCACTTAGTCTGTTAAACCGTTGGGGCACTACTAAAGATATATTGACCTTTACTTATCACTTAGTCGGTTAAACCGTTGGGGCACTACTCAAGATATGTTGACCTTTACTTATCACTTAGTCTGTTAAACCATTGGGGCACTACTCAAAATATGTTGACCTTTACTTATTACTTAGTCTGTTAAACCGTTTGGGCATTACTCAAGATATGTTGACCTTTACTTATCACTTAGTCTGTTAAACTGTTGGGGCACTACTCAAGATATGTTGACCGTCTATCTGCATCCCTGTCCATTCTTTGATTTCGTCTTCCCATTGTTTTCTCTGTCTACATCTTCATTTTTTTCCCTGGTACTGTTCCCTGAAGGAAGGTCTTTGCGAGCACTTAGGACCTTGTGATGTTGCCATAGAGTTTAAGTTTGCGGGTTTGTTTTTTTGACAATGGTTAGCAGGCCATTGTAGGGTCTAATGGATGTATTAATCCTGTTTCTTATCTCTTTATTTGTGATGCAGTCTTTGTAATTGACACCTAGGATTTTTCTGTAGCATATTAGCTCCATTGCTAGGGTCCTCCTCTTGAGATCTGCAGTTATATATATAAGAATTTGGCCATGACCATCAGTCTGATTTTAGTGTCGGTGAATATGCCTTTGTTTCTTCCAGATTGTTTTGAGTTATCCCAGCGCTGCAGTGGACTTTGCCTTTCTGGCCAGTTGTTCAGATTTGTTTCCTTCATCCGAGACAATAGCTGCATGGTATTTAAAAGTTGTCAGCTTTTCGACAGCACTAGTGATATCTCTTTTAATGCCTTCTGGCCTATCGGTCATCGCTTTGTGTGTGTGTGTGTGTGCATTGTTTGGCATATACCAATATGCTGCTCAAGTCTTTTGTGATATCCTTCTGTTCATTAAAATCTGCGTGATCTATTCAATCAGGTATCGAACACACATTAAGAAGTTAGACTAAAGTCGAAGAAAGATCGCAGAGAGGGTGTTGCTAAGCTGGTTAGGCAACATAAAGCAGGGGAACCAATTGTCCTATAGTATTGTGTAGAACTTGAAGATTCCTTTCTATTAAAAGGATTAGATTAGCGTTTCAGTGCATATGCGTGACGTCACAGTAAACGAACGTAATAACATACATACGTCATAATATTACACGTCACAGCATAAACACGTCATAGCTTTCTCATGGGTTCAATAATGAAATTTGATTAGACTGGTCTTCGATCTAGTAGAGTCAAATCAAAGAAAAAGAAACAACCAGAAAACAAATGGACTTAGATATTCTTTTAAAAACTTGCCAATACTCAGAATTTAAATCCTTAGTGTATTAACTTTGCAGTCTCTAGATCGAGTCCAATTGGTTGAAACATGGACATATGACGAAGTAGATGCATCAAAAGTCGTGCTGTGGTTGAAGAACATGAAACTATATGTAGGCTCATTTAAGGACATTGTGACTTAATAACATAAGGACATTTTGAGATATTAACTTAAGGACATTGTGACATACTGACATGAGGACAGTGTGACATACTGACATAAGGACATACTGACATACTGACATGAGGACATTGTGACATACTGACATGAGGACATTGTGACATACTGACTTAAGGACATACTGACATTCCCAAGCATGTTTCTTTTCTTTCCTTCTTTTTTTCTTCCTCGCGTTATTTTTCTTTCTTTCTCTCTTTTGTTTTCTTAATCATTCTCCTTCATTTCTTTTCTTCATTTCTTTTCTTCATTTCTTTTCTTCTTTTGTCTCTTTTATTTCACACTCTTTTTTTTTTACATTTTAATTTTAATCTTTTTTTTTTCGTTCTAAATTTTTTTCTTCTTTTCATCTCCTTCTCTTTTTCGTTATCGCCTTGAATTGTTTTTTTTTTTCGTTCATGTTTTCTCTTTTCTCCCGTCTCTATTCTTCTCCTTGTCACTTTCTTTCCTTCTTTTTTTATTCTCTCATTCTGTCTTCTGCCACCTTTCCATTCATACATTTGTCTCTTTGTTCTCTTAAAATCTGTCCCTCTTCTCTCTCTCTCTCTTTTTATGCCCTTTACATTTACTCTTCCTCTTTATTGTTCTCTTATTCTCTCTCTCCTTCTCCTCGTCTATTCATTCCCTTCTATTCTCTCTATCTCTTTCCCATTCCCTCGTTACACACACACACACACACACACACACAATTAATGTTTTTGAGATAATTATAATGACAATGTTTTGCTCCCTTATCTTAACCACGTGACCGAACGGCCCCCTCTCCCCCCCTCTAAGTGGTTGGGCTCCATAATAATAGAAGGGCGATGGTCAAACACAGACAACAAAATATCTTGTGAGTGGCTAGTCACTGATTGCTCGGACCATAGGACAAGAGATGTGTGTTAGAAAGAGAGAGAGAAATGAGAGAGATAGAGAAATGAGAGAGATAGAGAGAGGACGAGAGAGGTTGATCTCTGGTGTTCGTGTAATGTAAAAGAATGGCAACGATGACGTGTGTCTGTGAGGTGGGGGGGAGGGCAGGAGAGTGGCGTGGAGAAAGACAACTTCGCTGCTGATTGCTGATGCAAGTTTTACGATGATCATGAACGGAATTCTGGGAACCATTTAATTTCTGCTAATGGCCAACTAAATCTGGCATTGAATTGACCTCGTTGACGTTACGTTGCTTAAGAGATAGAATCAAGAGATCAACGCTGAAAACTCTAAAACGTTTCTTCACGAACGATATCTCTCCAAATAAACGAAACATTTACTAGCACAATCGGAATTCATGTCCTGCTTTTTTTTTAATTGTTTGAATTCTTAAATGTCAGCGGTTTACGAACACAATAGAGTCCTAACGGTGTGGCAGATTAGCAGTAAAAAACAATACAAGAAGAACTTGTAAATGTAACGAATTTCTGGCCATTCTCGGTCAATATCCTATAGAAAGCCCAAAAGAAGAAGATATTTTAAGCTGTGTGTTTTCCGATGTTAGATTTTTTAAATTTCTTAATGCGCCATTAATCATTTCAACTCTTAAGATTAGCGTCCTTTGTGGTGAAGAGTTCCAACTAACCCGACATTGAATGTTTGAGTGAGCGTGGGAGAACGCGCAGTCTAGTAATCCAATACTCTAAGCAAAAGAGTTCTATTTATAAAATAAACAGTAACAGGTCAGTTTGAACTGAGATCAAGTATATACACAGACTGGCCAGGTCTAAATGATTTACCTGGCAATGACGACGTCCATCGATTACTTTAGACTTCCTATATCTACAGATAAACCAAAGACTTGAGCCAAGGCAGTAATAGCCGATAATTAACACTGGACGAAATAATTGTGTGTTTGCATCTAGACTTGAGAGCAATGTACTCTTTAAAAACAACTAAAGGGTGGGTGGAGATGAATATGTATAAAAAAGAAGTCTAGCCTGAACAAAATCCTGCTGTTTAAGGGAAGCAAATCAGCAAACATAAAAAGAACAAGAAATTAAAAGAATGTTACCTTATACAGGCTCGTTGTTTGGGGTTCTGGGTTCGAATCTCGTCGAAGACTGGGATTTTGAACTTCGGAATTTTTAGGGCGCACTGAGTCAACCAAACTCTGATGGATACCTGGCTTTAATTGCGGGAAGTAAAGGTGGTCGGTCGTTGTGTTGGCCACATGACACCCTGCTCGTTGACCGTTTACCAAAGAAACAGATGACCTCAAGCACATCTGGTATGAAAGAGTAACTTTACTAAGTTTACTGTAATCACTAATGGGCCCTAGATTTGTTCTAAACTGATTTAGCTTACCAATTTCTTGTTTCCTTACTATGTTACCATTTGTTTATTATTATATGTATTTAAATGTATATATTTTCATACTGTGTACTATTGATCGTAACAAAATATTTCTGTTTAGAACACGTGTTTAAAAAGTAGCCAGGGGCGACTAATTTTCCATAAACTGTCAGAGAATGATACATTGTGTTTCAGACTGTGCGAGAATGATAAATTATTCACAGACCACAAAGTTTATCTACATTGTAAACAAAAATTATATATAACTTTTAGTTTCCATTCTACACAATGGGTCCCACCAGGCACGCTTAGAATAGAAAAACATGATAAGCATTTGAAGTGGTTGAAGAAAAAAGTGTTAATTAGATTTACTGTGTCTGAATGGGCTACATAGCCACGACATGGCCTGCTTAGACCATCAAACTAAAGTACTTGAGCCGGCATTGATACCTGAAGAGTTCTCGAGTGTTGCAAAGACTACTTTTCACACCCCAGATTTCAGTAATTGGACTTATTTGGCGTACTCAACACATCGTTGGTGAAACAGGAGCTAGTATTGCCGCATACATTAGAAGAGATGGTTTGATCTACATACAATACAATCCACAATGGGACTAAAGGTTTGAGATCCATCCTTCCTCCCAAAAAACAAGATTCGATCCTTGAATGAAAAGATTGTTTTTGTAGTGAGTTTGATTTTGTTCATAATACTATTTTATATTATGACTAAAGTCTACTAAATCTACTACATTTACTTATTTCATCTCAAGTTAAAATTTGTCTACATTGTAATAAAAGTTATATAAGTTAAGATATAATATTCCTACAGCGGTTTAGTTGTCTTCCAGCAGTTTGGTGCTACAAGTCAACGACCGAGTTCTTTATATATTTTTTGAACAGCCAAGAAAACTCTAACAACTTGTCTGAGAACCTTCAACTGTCAGCGCTAGGAACCTTGCTGCATTCCCTCTTTGTTTCTTGCTTTCTCTCAAAATGTAACCGCACTAGCTAAATCTAGATTCTAAGGTACAAGTCTTTATGTAAAGTGTAGCGGTTTTAGGCATTTTATTTATTCAAATATCGAAAAGCAGACACTCTCACAAGGCTTATTGACAATATTATCGCAGCTAGCTAGATTAATACATTGGTCCATACACTGGTCACTAAGGTTATCAACACCCACACACACGTAAGAAACATATCTACGTGTCTGACCAGTTGAACCTAACGTTCATTCATTCACCACAACAACTGGGAGTCACGTGGTGATCGCGTCGATGTTGGCAGCGAAATGTAAACAAATAGGTTGCTTCCATGGGCGCCCGCAAGGGGGTGCACTCCCCCCCCCCCCCCCCTGGATTCTGAGTAGCCAAATTCTATATATTTTGCACCATCAAATCAATTAACTTCTACGTAGCAACTGAACAAGTCGTGCTTCCACTGGTTGATGTAGTAGTAGACTAGCCTAGGCGCATCAGGCATTGATGGCCAACCTGTACCTGCTTCCACTGGTTAATGTAGTAGTATACTGCTTCCACTGGTTAATGTAGTAGGACTAGCCTAGGCGTATGAGGAATTGATGGCCAACCATGTACTTGCACGCCTCTGAATTCTGAGTCGCCACATTTTAGCCAGATTTTTATTTTTACAATGAAATCCATCTTCCAGTTCTATTTTTTTTTATTACTTAGATATAGATTTAGTCAGAATCCAAGAGGGTGCAAACCATGGGCGTAGCCAAGGGGGCGTTCTTGGGGTTCAACCCCCCCGAAATGAAATCCCCCCGCAGGGGGGGGGATCGGTATTTAGTGACTGCTTTTTTGCTTTGATTTTGTTTATTTTAGGTGAGATTTTAATACTAAACTATCACTTGCCCCATCACAGCAAAGGAGGTTTTGAGTTTAAAACTCCTGTCAAGGGGGTTTTGTGTTTAAAACCCCCTACCAGGGGGGTTCGAGTTTAAAACCCTCTACCAGGGGGGTTTGAGTTTAAAATGCCCTACCAGGGGTTTTCACATTTAAATTCCCCTCTTCTATAAAACAAAACAAAAAAAAATGCAAACGACAATGCCCCAAATACCAAGAGCAGTTTAGGAAGATTTTGATTTTTAACTCCCTCCAAAATTTATGATAAACCCCCTCTTCAGTATGAAAAAAAGAAAATTACTCACTAAAAATTCTATGAGCGTAGCCAAAGGGGTTTTGAATTAACCCCCACATCTCTTCAGTAGGGTTTGAAGCTAAAAAATACCTCTTCAATACCCGGTATAAAAAAACGCAAATTACGCACTCAAAATGTTATGAGTGTAGCTAAATGTGTTTTGACTCAGTTTTGAATTTAAACCCCCCTTCAGCGGGGTTTGAAGGTAAAAAATACCTCTTTAATATTAAAAACAAAGCAAATTATACACTCAACATTTTATGAGTATATTCAAAGGTGTTTTGAGTTTCAATTCCTCTCCAGTGGAGTTTAAGTGTAGTAAAGCTAAAAATTACATCTTTAATATAAAAAAAAGAAAATACACACTCAGAAATCTATGAGCGTTGCCAAAAGGAGTTTTGAGTTGAAACCCCCCTTCAGAGTGGTTTGATGTAAAAAAAAACAAAAAAAAACCTCTTCAATATATAAAAAAAAGCAAATTACACACTAAAATTTTTTTGAGCCTATCCAAGACAATTGGGGGGTTTTGAGTTTGAATCGCTCTCCTACAGATGCTTTTTTTAAAGTTTAAAACCCCTCCAGATGGTTTTGAGTTTAAAATCCCCCTACAGAACCTTTTGAGGTGGAAAACCTCAATATTATTCTAAAGCAAACTTCAGTTACTAAATTCTATGACAGTAGCTAAATGGGGTTTTGAATTAAAAAATAACAACATAACCCCAGAGATTTTTTAGTTTAAAACCCCCAACAGATGATTTTGACGATAAAACTTCCCTTTCGATATAAAATCTAAAGCAAACTATAATCACTTAATTCCAAGAGCGTTTTCAAGAGAGGTTACATATTTCTATCAGTGGCGGGTCTCAATTAATAAAGTGCAGTGAAAAGTCATCTGCCAAAATTGAAAAACACTAAATGTGGCTCAACAAAGATGGCTAAGACGGATTTTAGGAGTCAGTTATGGAGATCGGGTCTATATCAAGGAAATCCTATGCCGATCTGGGAGTCGACCCGTTAGTAAGATTGTGACAGCGCGTCGCATGAGGTTTGCGGGACATGTTCTCCGACAAAATGAATTACACATAAAAAGAGTTACGATGACATCCTAGAACAACTTGGCGCCACACATTCATGGAGGTCCTCAGAGCAGGTGGAAGAGGCTTCAGACATTACCAGTGACAGATTTTTTATGGAAACAGCTTGACGGCAAATGCGCCAAAAGGCGCGGGAGGGTCTAAGTCAGTAAGAATAGCACATTAGGTTTTTGAAATAAAACGTTTTAATAGCATGAAAATGCACCGTAGATACCTCAGAATATACATTTTGTTGGCTTCCAATATCAGAAATTGTACATGGCAACGGGGCTCCACCCCGCACTGGGGGAGCTCCTAGCGCTCCCCCAGACCCTATTGCTGGCAATGGCGGGAAGTCTACAATTTTCCCACTAACTCCAGGAAGAACCTATTCTAGGGCACAATAAGCGTCTTCCGAAAGAATGATGGTACAGATTATATACACACACACACACATACATACTTATAAATATATTTTTTTAGCGGGGGGGGGGGGGGGAGAAATAAAATCCCGACTACGCCCATGGTGCAAACCATGTATACCCATGCGGGCACCCGAGCATTATTGATTCAAGAGTTCAACAAATTAATGTTCATGAAAATTGTGCCAATCGTCTTCTAAGTCTCAATAAGTCTCAATCTAAAGGCCTATCATTGGAATATTATAAAGTGTAATAACCTGAGAAGTGGTGCTTCCACTGAAGTACAGTTAATGTAAAGATATGCTATTATTGTAACTAGAATATGCTAATCTGTAGTTCATGTCCGACCATGTACGATTTATTATAGGCTTGCAATTTTTTTTACTATAATTGGTATCAAATATTCTCTAGCACGTTAGTCTAGACGATTTGTTTTCATTTGCACATAGCTATAGTTATTATGAATGCCACAAGGTCGACTTTCACAAGACATTCTGTATAGTGATTTAACAGATGGCGGGAAATCCGCTGGTCGTCCACTGCTAAGGTATACTGATGTATGCAAACGCGACATAAAGCTCTTCAAAATCGATACTAACATCTCGGAAAAAGTGGCACTTAATAGATCCACATGAAGAGCGACCATAAAGGAAGGGTCTCGGATTGCAGATGCCATATAAAACAGTAATAGAAAGAAGGGTGAATGGTACCAAGGATGACCTATTTAGTCACACAAGAAGTTTTAAATGGGAAAAAATCGTCTCTCGAGACGTAAAATGCAACAATTATTTTTTACTAGACGTC
>JAZGLO010002106.1:0-30255 GCA_036873155.1 Biomphalaria sudanica
ATATATATATATATATATATATATATATATATGCAGAATGAAAGACCACCGCATCCCTAAACGACTCTTGTAAGGCCAACTAAGCGAAGGAAAGCGCTCGCAAGGTGGTCAAAGAAAACGCTCCAGGGACACCCTCAAAGCTTCTCTGAAGGCATTAAGAATAGACCCAGCCACCTGGGAGACAAAGGCACATGACAGAGCATCATGGCGTTGCGCTGTGAAAACTGGCGCACAGGTTGCTGAGGAAAAGAGAACAACGCTGGCAGAAGAAAAACGCCAGAGAAGAAAAGCAAGGCAAACGACACTAGCTCCAGCTGGAATAACCTGCTCAGTGTGCGGCCGAACATTTCGGGCTCACATAGGTCTCATCACCAGCCACATGAGGAGGCATAAAACCCCAGTGCAAAGCCCTCAGCCCCCTGGATGACCAAGTGGTCATCATCGAACCACGATGGACGATGGAGAACATATATATAAAGAGAGAGAGAGAGGGAGAAAGAGAGAGAGAGAGAGAGAAAGGGAACTAGAAATTTAGAAGACTTCTTTTCCAATATAAAATACAAACTTTGTAAGAATCTTACGCTGTAGTTCACTCGCTGTCAGTCTGTGATTCTAGGTGATGCCTTGTTTTCTTTCTCTTTGTGTTTGTCATGTGTGTGTATGTGTGTGTGTGTGCTTGTGTATCAGTGTGTGTGTGACAAAAAGATGTGGGAGGGCCAAGAGGAAAGTTTAGAAAAAAAAACAACATGACAATGACTTTGAAAAAGTTAGATGACAGAATTGACCTGTTTCCGGAGAAAGACCTTACAAAAGCAAGAACAGTGACAGGACAGGCCGTTGGTCTGTGTGACAATCCTGTGATCAGAGTTAGCAGTGGAAGCCAAACAAGTTCAAAGGTCATGGAAATATTCAGTATAACGCTTGCACACGTTTTACAAATCGTTATTCGTTTTGTTTGTTTTGTGAGTAGACGTAAGACCTTGTGTAAGAGACCTCTTGAAATAGCTAGAGACCTCGTGTAATATCTAGAGACCTCGTGTAATACCTAGAGACCTGATGTAAGAATTAGAGATCTTGTGTAATACCTAGAGACCTGATGTATGAATTAGAGATCTGTGTAAGACCTAGAGACCTGATGTAAGAATTAGAGATCTTGTGTAAGACCTAGAGACCTTGTGTAAAACTTTGAGACCTTGTGTAAGACCTAGAGACCTTGTGTAAAACTTTGAGACCTTGTGAAAGACCAATAGACCTTTTATAAGACCTAGAGACCTCGTGTAAGACCTAGAGATCCTGCGTAAAACTTTGAGACCATGTGTAAAACCTAGAAACCTTGTGCAAGACCTAGAGACCTCGTGTAAGACCTAGAGACCTCGTGTAAGACAAAGAGTCACAAAGATAGACCTCGTTTATTTTTATTTTTTTTTGGACACTTATATTTTGTAAGATGTCTGCTTTTGAATAAATACCTGGGTTTTTTTCCACTTGGGTAATACGCCTTTTGGGTGTAGCCTGGTTCGATCCGCATCCCCCGCACCCCCTAGTGACGCCACTGCTCGGTGCTTTTAATTTCAGTCAGATCTGGCACTATTTCCGTTTTCGCTGACAAGAAAGATAGTCCAATCAGAGTAGAGCATTTATCTTTTCAGCCTTGCATTGATCGAAATGGTAAGTTTAGCTACCCGGCGACAGCAACAAATCATGATCATCCAATCTTAGTTCTTTCCCTTAGATAAGGTTGGTTTTGTTTAAAAGGATATCTTTAAATGTACATGTCAATTCAATATTTAACATATGTACTTTTTTTTTAAACATAAGTACAATATTCATAATAAAGTTTTTTTTAAAATTCTTTTGCATATTTTGGTATATAAAACAAATTTGGAAAGCTATATATTAAATTTACAGACTCCGTGTTTTAAAATTGGTTCCTATAACTACGAATATGGAACGAACGAATAAAAGCTAAAATTTGGCTGGACTTTGCCGTGACCCTTTCGCTGCCTTTCGTCAACTAAACCGGGAGATTCAGCACCCGTCGCTTTGGCGTTGAAACTCTAGTAATGAAACTAGATAGGCTTCAAAACGGGAAGCAAACCTCTTCCGGGCTACCTTAGGTGAGCTTTTTTTTTTTTTAACTCACACGGGGTGGGTGTAGCCAGGTAACCCAGTCCTAAAAAAGTCCGTCAAGCCGTTCCACGTAGGGGGCCGTCATATGAGAGTAATTGGAATGGCGGTCCTCCTCCCACGGAATAGTGGCAGCTGCAGTAAACGTTCATTTTGTCTTGTTTTTATTTACCCCCTCCTTTGTAAGACTTTGTCTCTTTTATTGTCCCCCTACGGGTTTCAAGGTGTCTAGCAAGCCTCAATGGTTCTCTTAACATACAATAATTTATAAATAGGACCAAGGAAAATAAAAAAGAAAGACACAAAAAAGTATTTTTAAAAAGCTTTTAAGAGTTTATTGAATTAATTTGAAATGTAGACAGTTTAACCCACCCCATTGTCTCCAGCATTCCAGATTCGATATTTTAGGCTAGTTAGAAGAAATTAAACAACTGTATAATGACTTATGTGTATGACTATTTTAAAATACGGTTAGTTGATTTCAAGGATTATTTCATTACTTTAACACTGAATTGCACTTGGCATAGGGTAAAGACATGAGCACGCAATGGTCTTAAAGAAATCCTGTTGTTCATTTGTGATTTTTTTTCATTGATTTATATTTAGTGTATAAATGTCTTTCTAAATTAGACATTTTCTACTTTGCCTGACACAGAGCTAGTCACTCTATAGAATGCACAGGCAAAGTAGGAAATGGAGAATAATTGTATACCGGCATTCTATAAGATAACATAAGATAAAAAAGATATTGCGTAATTCTTTTTTCGAATGCATCAAAAAGCTAGCCATTTACAATTATTAGCAATTAATAATAATATGATAATATCCATTTTTTGCGGCCCCCGAAGGAGAAAAGACGCTATTAATTTTGTGTGAAATGTCTTTCCGTCTGTCCGTCCGTCCCGTTTAGATCTCGTAAACTAGAAAAGATATTGAAAATCCGACATCACAATATTTTAGGCCATTCAAAGTTCTGATGCAAAGGCTACTTTTTTTTCTGAAAGCGAAAAATCTAATTTTTAAAATCAGTTATGTAAGCAGTTTAGGATTCGAATAAGACATTGAGCCAATAAGAGATTGAGCCTTTTCAAAACAATATTACATCAATGATAAGACTTCAGTTACCCATGAGAGGCGCGTAGCTGAGCGGTAAAGCGCTTGGCGTCAGAACCGGGGGTCCCGGGTTCGAATCCTGGTGAAGACTGGGATTTTCAACTTCGGAATCCTTGGGCGCCTCTGAGTCCTCTCAGCTCTAATGGGTACCTAACATTAGTTGGGGAAAAGTAAAGGCGGTTGGTCGTTGTGCTGGCTACATAACACCCTCGTTAACCGTAGACCACTAAAACAGATGAACTTTACATCATCTGCCCTATAGACCACAAGGTCTGAAAGGGGAACTAGTTAGGCCAGGTTCACATCTAACGTTGCATTCACTTGCACCTATCCTTTGATCTGCTGGACGGTTGGGGCACTACACAAGATCTGTCAACCTTCTTTCTCCATTCTTATCTCTCATTTGTCTTTGATATAATTTCATTCGGATATTCTTTCTGAAAATATTGAAGCCTGCCTGGCCCCCACAGTACCTAACATTAGTTGGGGAAAAGTAAAGGTGGGGGCCGATGTTAGGTACTGTGGGGGCCGATTTTGAGTTTGTGTTTTCACACAAACTGTCTTTGTAACCTTGTTATTTTAAAGATGACACTAAAATCTAAATTAATTTCTATCAGGAGCCTGACATCAAACAGGAAGTGGTAGTGTAAACTTAAACTCAAATATTTGGTCTGCTGTTACTTTATAGAGCACTCCACCCATATACTTTTTCGATTTCTTGTTCTATACTTTTAAACTCAAGACTTCATTGGAAAGAAGGGGAGGGCTAACCTTCTCTGATCTGCTACGTCACAGCACGGATGTTGACGCGTTCTCAGCCATGATTCGTAATTGCGGAAAATGAAACAGGAAGTCTGTATTTATGAGAATCATGGGAGCTTAGCCGTGAGTCAAGTGAATTCAGGCAACGGGCACAGTACGCAGTGCAAAGTGCACAGTGGCAACGCTGAACATAAATTGAGTACATTTTTGACATAAGCAAAGTTCTAGTTTAGACGTTATAGGTACAACAAACAATGCAAGTCTAGACATTCAAGTGCATGGGTAAATGAAGTGTACACAGAAAGATTTGTATTTTGATGTGTAGAGTGAACTTTTGTTGTGTACATTGGAACTGTGATGTGTAGATTGGTACTTTGATGTGTAGTTGGAACTGTGATGTGTACATTGGAACTCTGTTGTCTTGATTTGTAGAAATAAAAGTGAATTTTTTTTGGGCTTGATGGAAAAAGAAGAGAGAGAGAGAGAGTAAGAGAGAATAAATATAATCAAAAAAGAGAGAAGAGTAGGAAAGGTGAAACAAAAAGAGAATAGTTCTACGAACAGACCGACAGACAGATGGATAGGCATAAAGGTCGGATAGACGGAGATATCCTTGAATGGTTAAATAGCCAGACAGAGAATGTCTGAGATGCTCACATATTCTCAACATTATTTTTCTTTCCAATGTTCAACTGTTGTTTAAAAGTAAGAATCGCTTTGATTTCAACTATTGCACGAAACAAATTTGCCTGGTACGTTTTCACGTCAGGCCTGTACTTGGAGGTGTACAAGGGCTCCAACCAAACTAGCTTGTGAGGCTGTAGCGGCTTTGTTATTTAGACGTAGCATTATTATTATCAAGGGATATACAGCCTTGCACCAGTGTTTTTAACACACTAACTATGTGAAAACATTTTTTATGACGTCAGAAACTATTCTATCTAAAAGTGTTTTCTATTGTTGCTTTTTGGTAACAACCCCAAACTTTCTGGGGATTATGTCACATCACAAAGTGAATTATTATTTGTATATCTACCTGAATGAATAACTTTCAAATTCAACAACTCTGGAAGTACTGTCGAAATTAGATTCCTGAAGTCGTTTTCAAAGATGCCCTGGAGAGTTAACACTTCAGCCCTCCTACACACTTTGACTCACTTTCTCGTATGTCAGTTCATGGTACATTCTCTCTCTCTCTCTCTCTCTCTCTCTCTCTCTCTCTTAAACAATCTGAGAGTCACTATTACTCGTTGGCATTATTCCCTTTGTCTCTGCCCATGGGACTAATTAGGGGAAGCAATCATGTTCATACGGGAGCTTCACCTCGGTGTCTTCCCGTCATGCAGTTTATTTTGTAGCTGCTTGGTAACTGTAACAAGTCTTTGGTTTAGAGCTTCACCTCGGTGTCTTCCCGTCATGCAGTTTATTTTGTAGCTGCTTGGTAACTGTAACAAGTCTTTGGTTTAGAATGTAACTTGTTCCCCTATGGATAGCTCTGTTTATATACAAAAGTTGATCTTAGAATTTTCAGAAAAGATTTTTTTTATACTTGCAGGGCTCGTCATGTCTATTTAGACCAAAGGTGAATGAAGTTATTTCAGAGCGTTATCTTCCAAGTTAATTGTCACATTTTGTTTTTCATGCTCTCACCTGTAACTACCCTTCACTTCCTTGGTTTAGATCACGACTTCTCAACCTGTGGGTCGCGACCCCCTTGGGGGTCGATTGACCATTTGCCAGGGGTCGCCTAAGACCATCGAAAATATGGATTGGTATTGTCTACTCTGCTATTGATGTGTGTGTGTGGGGGGGGGATTGCGTCAGAGTTGGGGATTGTAAAAAGGGGTCGCCGAGATTAAAAGGTTGAGAACCGCTGTTTTAGATGTTCTCAGACGTCCCTTCAGAAATGAACATTATGTCCATCCTAGCCCGAACCACCCCGAAGATGACAGTCCAGAACGCATACGACACAACCAGCCAGCCATCCCATTTTTAGCCAGCTTTGAGATCTAATGATGCACTTTTACTTGATTAATATTTAAATATGCACTAATAACTACAATGAAAATACAACAAGATTATTTGCCATTTGAAAAATTAATGTAACGCATTCTCGCCCTTTTTATTAGATCATCGAGCCTCTTTAAAGGTTGGGGTGGGGGCACAGTTTGAGAAACACTGGTCTAAAGGTACAGACCAACTGAGTCTAAGCCCAAACAAATATGCGATGAAAGGTTTCACGTACTAACAACCCCAAATGTGCAATGTTTAATGATAATGACTAAATGTGTGTTTGCTTGTATATAGGCCTATACCTTTATTAATGTACACCTGTATGTTCAATTCTGAATAAACGTTACAAAGACAGTTTATGTGGAGACACAAACTCAAAATCGGCCCCCGAAGTGGTCCACCCAGGCAGGTAAAAAGACAGGTTTCAATATATTCAGAAAGAATATCAGAAACTATGAACTACAAACTATCAACAACTACAAACTATCAACAACTACAAACTATCAACAACTACAAACTATCAACAACTACAAACTATCAACAACTACAAACTATCAACAACTACAAACTATCAACAGCTACAAACTATCAACAGCTACAAACTATCAACAGCTACAAACTATCAACAACTACAAACTATCAACAACTACAAACTATCAACAACTACAAACTATCAACAACTACAAACTATCAACAGCTACAAACTATCAACAGCTACAAACTATCAACAACTACAAACTATCAACAACTACAAACTATCAACAACTACAAACTATCAACAACTACAAACTATCAACAACTACAAACTATCAACAACTACAAACTATCAACAACTACAAACTAACAACAACTACAAACTATCAACAACTACAAACTATCAACAACTACAAAATATCAACAACTACAAACTATCAACAACTACAAAATATCAACAACTTCAAACTATCAACAACTACAAAATATCAACAACTACAAACTATCAACAACTACAAACTATCAACAACTACAAAATATCAACAACTACAAGTCGATACAAAAAGAAGAGACATTCTCGTGTTGAGAGTGTTTGTTAGTGTCGAGAGTGTTAGTGTCGAGAGTGTTAGTGTCGAGAGTGTTAGTGTCGAGAGTGTTAGTGTCGAAAGTGTTCTACTAACAACTTGATACCACAGGAGACGGAGATTTATTGATGCTATTATTTTTGCATTGTTAATATTCATATGCATTAAATGAACTGATGGTTAAGAAAAATACCTACATTAGTGACCTCAAGTTTAGAGATAATGCAAAAGCATTTGCTTTCATAGTGTGAGGCCTAGAACACCTCCTGAAAATGGACATTGTGTGATAACTTTCTCAAAACGCGTTTCAATTTAATGTATTAATACTTGATTGAATGCGACAATATTGTGAGTAAATAGAATGGCCGTAGTTAGGACCTGACACAAAGAGTTTGGTATCACTCTCCCTTCTCTTCCATACTTAAGCTACAGTCCGATGGCCATTTCAAGCCCGTAACACTGTATCATCCGGCTACTCGTATCTTCTGCTCACAGCACAGTGCAAAAAACCGTCATATTAAAGTAAAACAAAAGTATTGTCTAGTGACATGGGTGAGCACAATTGGTAGTTCCCTTTCACTGGCTAATTGATTTATATCCCCCCTTCTCTGGTAGAGGGGAGCGATGATTGAACAGTTAAGCGCTTGGCTTCCGAACATGTGGTCCTGGAGACCGAGTCCACCAAACTTCAGTGGCTACCTGACTTACGTTGGAGAAAGTAAAGTTAGCACAAGGATTTATATTCCTCTTGGTGGCAGGAGGGATTGGGTTATTTCTGCACTAGCGAGACAGACAGAGAGAGAGAGAGAGAGAAGGAGAGAGAGAAGGAGAGAGAGAAATTCATTTTCAATTGCTTGGTTTTGGGCGATCAAATCCTATAGCCCATCTTTTATTGTAAATAGTTTGGGATTCATTTATTCTTTCTATAATTAAGTTTTTACATTCACGTATTTCCTCTCCACTCATCAACCTAAACAGGAGGAGGGGAAGAAGAAATCTGTTTGGTGAATGAATGAGCACCCTAGAGAACTCTAGAGACAAATCTAAAAGAGATGTGAATGACATTTATCCGGGAATGTAAAATCTGATTTATCTTATGCCAATGACATCCATTTATTGAGGGATATAAATGACACAACGTGATCTATCCGCTACAAGAGATTTCTCTACATTCGGATAGGAAGTGGCACTTATCCTCGTGTACTGTGAGTCCCACCGTTGATTTCCTTAGGCGTGTGTGTTTGTGGGTGCGTGTGTGTGTGTATTATGAGGCCTAAGACGTAAGCTGTTAGAGTGGTCCCAAGCTATTTCTTCACTTTCTAACACAAAATGAAAAAGTTCACTAGCATGTTATTGCTTTGACTAGTCATGAAATAGGTCTCTCTTTTTTTTTCTGCTTCTTTCTAACCAAAGCCATTTATTAAACCCTCCCCACACCTCCCCCCCGGCAATGTTTCCCCTTCATTGTTGACAACTTTATGGGCATTGATTTGTCCCAAAGGGACGCAAACGACTAACCTATCTAATCTTAGTGTCTGTTCTTTCCCTTTAACCAAAACTCTGACCGAGTTATCTCTCCTACCGTCCAGTGTTGCTCAAAACGTTTGCACGCAGTACGTGATGACACCGCAAACGTTTGCACGCATTACGTGATGACACCGCAAACGTTTGCACGCAGTACGTGATGACACCGCAAACGTTTGTACGCAGTACGTGATGACACCGCAAACGTTTGCACGCAGTACGTGATGACACCGCAAACGTTTGCACGCAGTACGTGATGACACCGCAAACGTTTGCACGCAGTACGTGATGACACCGCAAACGTTTGGTTGCATTAAACTCGAAGACAGCGGTTCACGACAGATGTGTTTGTCACTCCAATTGACCCCGGCCCGACAAGTATTGTGCCTCAATGCTTTGGTCAATCTTAGAGGCTTCATTCTGCGATCTATAAATCTAGCTCATTCTGGTGTTGAGTTGAAGGAAAATCAGATCTACAGCTACACCTTTTCGCGAATCTCACGTTTTATTTTTTTCCATTCACATTCTTCTCGTAAATATTAATCTCTAGGCCTGGGCTTCGTTGTATCTCTGATAGACACATTACTGACATTTGTAATTCCCAGGTCCCTCTGATCCAGTACAGGGTGTTGTTCCAATTAATGATACTCCTGAGTGGTCAGTGTACATGACCTCGACCTTGTTCAGCCTGTCATCTGGCACACGGACTGATTGTGTACACTCGAGCAATCAATTCAAGATCACAGGCTCCTTGTGTGGTTTCCGCTTTGTCAATCCAGAGAGTGTCAAGGCTTCCTACGGGTCAGTCACACACTTTCTAGTCCTCACAGGGTTTTTGTTCTGTCTTTATCTATCTATCTATCTATCTATCTATCTATCTATCTATCTATCTATCTATCTATCTATCTATCTATCTATCTATCTATCAAATCTATCTATCTATCTATCTATCTATCTATCTATCTATCTATCTATCAAATCTATCTATCTATCTATCTATCAAATCTATCTATCTATCTATCAAATCTATCTATCTATCTATCTATCAAATCTATCTATCTATCTATCAAATCTATCTATCTATCTATCAAATCTATCTATCTATCTATCTATCTATCTATCTATCTATCAAATCTATCTATCTATCTATCTATCTATCAAATCTATCTATCTATCTATCTATCTATCTATCAAATCTATCTATCTATCTATCTATCTATCAAATCTATCTATCTATCTATCAAATCTATCTATCAAATCTATCTATCTATCTATCAAATCTATCTATCTATCTATCTATCTATCTATCTATCAAATCTATCTATCTATCTATCTATCTATCTATCTATCTATCAAATCTATCTATCTATCTATCTATCTATCTATCTATCTATCTATCTATCAAATCTATCTATCTATCTATCTATCTATCTATCTATCTATCTATCTATCAAATCTATCTATCTATCTATCTATCTATCTATCTATCTATCTATTTATCTATCTATCTATCTATCTATCTATCTATTTATCCATAGTAGTTTTAATCCACTTTTTTTGTATATTAGTGATGTCCAATATCGCAGTCGATTGTTCCGTAACCAATAGATTTCTTTCCTTTAAAACCAACTAACACTCTTATCTTTCAAAGTCTTTTTACCAAGGGCATTAATTCAAACTCTACGGGGTTGTAAATAGTTCGGCAATTAAAACAAAGGGAAGTAAATGAAAACTAGCACAAAAAAAAACTTTTATTTTTTTAAAAATTAAATAACCCTACATTTATAATTCATATGTCTCAATACTTTAAGATTTGTTTTCCCCTTTTCGATATCAAACAAAATTAATTAATCCCCACTATTTAACCAATTACGTAATGATGTATGCGGCGGATACATAATTTGTTCAGAACAATACAAAAAAATTGCAGTGACTCAATCAGAGTGAGAATGGGGACTACAACATCATTAAAATGTATACCAGACAGGCAGACAGAGTGAGAATGGAGACTACAACATCATTAAAATGTATACCAGACAGGCAGACAGAGTGAGAATGGGGACTACAACATCATTAAAATGTATACCAGACAGGCAGACAGAGTGAGAATGGGGACTACAACATCATTAAAATGTATACAAGACAGGCAGACAGAGTGAGAATGGGGACTACAACATCATTAAAATGTATACCAGACAGGCAGACAGAGTGAGAATGGGGACTACAACATCATTAAAATGTATACCAGACAGGCAGACAGAGTGAGAATGGGGACTACAACATCATTAAAATGTATACCAGACAGGCAGACAGAGTGAGAATGGGGACTACAACATCATTAAAATGTATACCAGACAGGCAGACAGAGTGAGAATGGGGACTACAACATCATTAAAATGTATACAAGACAGGCAGACAGAGTGAGAATGGGGACTACAACATCATTAAAATGTATACCAGACAGGCAGACAGAGTGAGAATGGGGACTACAACATCATTAAAATGTATACCAGACAGGCAGACAGAGTGAGAATGGGGACTACAACATCATTAAAATGTATACAAGACAGGCAGACAGAGTGAGAATGGGGACTACAACATCATTAAAATGTATACCAGACAGGCAGACAGAGTGAGAATGGGGACTACAACATCATTAAAATGTATACCAGACAGGCAGACAGAGTGAGAATGGGGACTACAACATCATTAAAATGTATACCAGACAGGCAGACAGAGTGAGAATGGGGACTACAACATCATTAAAATGTATACCAGACAGGCAGACAGAGTGAGAATGGGGACTACAACATCATTAAAATGTATACAAGACAGGCAGACAGAGTGAGAATGGGGACTACAACATCATTAAAATGTATACCAGACAGGCAGACAGAGTGAGAATGGGGACTACAACATCATTAAAATGTATACCAGACAGGCAGACAGAGTGAGAATGGGGACTACAACATCATTAAAATGTATACAAGACAGGCAGACAGAGTGAGAATGGGGACTACAACATCATTAAAATGTTTACCAGACAGACAGACAGAGGGAATGTGTTTTCAAAGACAACAAAATAATGTGTAAATATTTTGGTGAAAACAATGCTTGGAACAACCAAAAATCACTGCTATATGTCTCAATACTGCAGGGTTAAACTTCCTTAGTCTACCTAAAATAACATTAATTAATTAACACGAACTGATTGAATGATTGTTTGATTTTTCGATTTTTCATGTATCGTCGTCGACTATGAATAATTGTGCAAAACTTCAACTTGAATCAAGAATGGGAAGTTGGAGAAAAATGTGTACCAGACAGACAGACAGACAGAAGGAGTGAGTTCATAAAAAAACTTTGTAAAAAGTAACTACTGTCACCAACACTCTTCAATATCTTCCTTGAAAGGATAATGAGGGCTATGAAGGTACTGTAAGCATTGGAGGAAGAAGAATTACTAACTTGATGACATTGATGGGCTAGCAGGTACAGAAGAAGAACTAGCTGACCTGGTGATGCGCATTGACAAGACTTCCGCAGCATATGGCATGCAAATAAATGCCGAAAAAACTCAAATTATGACAATAGCCATCAGGGCTTTCAAAGATACATCAGTATTGGAGGTGAAAAGCTGACTAGTGTTAACAGCTTCAAATACCTCGGAACTATTGTCTCAGATGAGGGAACAAAACACGAACTACTGGCCCCAATTGCACAGTCCACAGCAGCCCTTTCAAAACTGAAAATAATATGGAAAGATAAGGGCTTAGCCCTCTGCACCAAAATCAGACTGATGCGCTCTCTGGTCATGGCCACATTTTTATATGCTTGCGAGTCGTGGACATTGAATGCAGAGCTTGTAAAAAGAGAAAAAAGACGAAAACTTAAAACCTTTGGCCACATTACAAGATCTACGGGGCTCGCAAAGACCTTCCTTCAGGGAACAGTGCCAGGAAGAAGAAGAGGCAGACAGAAAAAGCGATGGGAGGACAACATTAAAGAATGGACGGGCCTGCCATTGAGAGAGGTTCTAAACAAGGCAGACAAAAAGGGAGGAATGGAGAAAGACGGTCGACAACTCAACGGTCCAACAGTTTAAGGGATAGGTAATGGTAAGGGTAAAACTATGAAAAACAAACAGAACATTTGAGTATGGAACTCATGGAAACAACGAATGTCTAATGAAGTCCTTTCTTTTTTCAATGGAAACACTATTTAAAAACCTATACAAATAAACAAACAATTAAAGATTTAAAGATTTTTAACACATCCTTTTAAATATCTCAACCTACCAATTGAAAAACTTAAGTCTAAAGAGAAGAAATATTAATAGAACATATATTCCCGCAATAAAAGTTTGTGTTTTCCAACACACTGTAATGTAAGGTCGTATAAGAAGTTATATTGGATTTCAGGAAATCTGATCCTCGTAGATATATCGTTGTAATATGATAATAGGTAAAGGTTATGAGATGGATCTACATCTTGATACAGCGTATGGACGTTTTATTACAAACCTATTAAAATGTTACAACGATATAATCAGAATGCTATTAAAATGTTACAACAATATTATTAGAATGTTATTAAAATGTTACAACAAAAGTATTAGGGGTGTTATTAAAATGTTACAACAATATTATTAGAATGTTATTAAAATGTTACAACAAAAGTATTAGGGGTGTTATTAAAATGTTACAACAATATAATAGGAATGCTATTAAAATGTTACAACAATAGTAGTTAGGATGTTATTACTCATTCAAACGTTTATTTTTGTTTATTATCTATAGATTCCTTTCCCTTGAGCCTCTACCACGACAGGAAATGCTTTCACTTCACTTGTGGGCTAAATGTTGGAATTTCATTTCAATCTAAGCCTGGTTAGGAACATGAATCATTTCACTGAAACCTGTATCGCACAGCAACATGAACCATTTCACTGAAACCTGTATCCTTACAGCAACATGAACCATTTCACTAAAACCTGTATCGGCATAGCAACATGAACCATTTCACTGAAACCTGTATCGGCATAGCAACATGAATTATTTCATTAAAGCCTGAATCGGCATAGCAACATGAACCATTTCACTGAAACCTGTATCGGCATAGCAACATGAATCATTTCATAAAAACCTGTATCGGCATAGCAACATGAACCATTTCACTGAAACCTGTATCGGCATAGCAACATGAACCATTTCACTGAAACCTGTATCGGCATAGCAACATGAATCATTTCATAAAAACCTGTATCGGCATAGCAACATGAACCATTTCACTGAAACCTGTATCGGCATAGCAACATGAACCATTTCACTGAAACCTATATCGGCATAGCAACATGAATTATTTCATTAAAGCCTGAATCGGCATAGCAACATGAACCATTTCACTGAAACCTGTATCGGCATAGCAACATGAATCATTTCATAAAAACCTGTATCGGCATAGCAACATGAATCATTTCATAAAAACCTGTATCGGCATAGCAACATGAACCATTTCACTGAAACCTGTATCGGCATAGCAACATGAACCATTTCACTGAAACCTATATCGGCATAGCAACATGAATTATTTCATTAAACCTGTATCGGCATAGCAACACGAACCATTTCACTGAAACCTGTATCCGTAATAAAACACAACAACATCTTGAAATTGTATTGAATCAATGTATGGTCGAATCTGTTCTTTTTAAGTTTTCTTTATTGTCTTTGAATCATTGAGGCTGTGTATGTGTGACAGTGAGGGTATATGTGTGAGGTAGAGAGAGAGAGTGTAAGATAGTGTGTGTAGACGGATAAGAGAGACTGCGAGATAGAGTGTAAGATATATAGAGAGTGTATGTATGAAAGAGATAGACTGTAAGATATATAGAGAGTGTGTGTATGGATGAAAGAGAAAGACTGTAAGATAGAGAGAGAGAGAGTGTGTGTGTGGATGAAAGAGGAAGACTGTAAGATAGAGAGAGAGTGTGTGTGTGTGGATGAAAGAGGAAGAGTGTAAGAGTGTGAACGTGTGTGAAAGAGAGACTGAGTGAGAGATAGAGCGTGTGCGTGAGTGTGAATGTTAGAACGTGAGTCTGAGAGTGTGACAATGAGTGACGGAGGCAGTATATAGTTAGAGAGAGAGACAAAGAGAGAGAGAGAGAGAGAGAGAGAGAGATAGAGATAGAAAGGAAGCGTGTGTGAAAGATATAAGCCTTTGAGCGATATTGTGTGAGAGAAAGGAGAGTGTGAGATTGAGTGATGTGCGAGAGAGAGAGAGAGTGTGGGGGAAAGTGTGGATAAAGCCTAAGACTAAGACTGCTTTATTGATTCATATGGAAATTTGTTGTGAATACAAAGAAATCTTTTCTCACATAAAGACAACACAACAGAAACATACACATAAATAGGACACAACATAAAGAGTTCATTCAGCGGATATTCGTGCTAAAACTTGTGTCAGATATACAAAGAACTATATTAGAAAGTGTGTGATAATGTGTGAGCGCAAATAGGGGAGAGCTTTTGTGTGGTTGAAAGAGAGAGAGAGAGAGAGAGAGAGCTTTTGTGTGGTTGAAAGAGAGAGAGAAAGAGAGAGAGAGAGAGAGAGCTCGTAGCAGAAAATACGAAATTATGTCAATAGAAGTCAATAAACGAAACTATTGTGTCTGTATTTTCTCCATGCACTGATAAGACTGCACTAAATCCAAACTTATCTCCGCCCACACTAAGCCCTCTAGACACATACATCTACATTACAGATTCCAGAGTCTTATCTTAAGGTCCTTGGAACAAATGGGACACTAAGCCGGTAAATGACATCACCCGGGGTCAGAATAAGCGTCTCTTCTTGTCCTAGATTCTCAGTCAGGTCTATCAAGTCTTAACAACAACACCAAATTCATAGTAAAACTGATTTCTTATCATGTACAGCAACACTGAATGTGTTTTTAATCAGACTCTGGTACACAGTGGCGTGCCAAAGTACTCCCCAAGAATGCGATACTGTGGACCCTTTAGAAATTGAATAACGCCATGTCACCAAAAAGTTAGTAATCCTGTATTTTGTTAATGTTTTTTTTTTCATGGTCACGTTCACAATGAGCCATTTGCGACATTGCTGCTACGCTATTTTGCATTGGGTAGAGATGGATGTTCTGGTTCATACACTTGGAAGATTCAGCTCCCGTCGCCTCAGAAATAAAAATGGATAACTTCTTATAAATAATGAGTCTTTTAAACCTTTTGAACAGAACAAACAACTCAATTGAATTGAAGTCAGAAGAGTGATTTTAGAGAATCATTTTGGCATTTTGTTTGAACTAAAAACAAAACGGAACAACGTATTGTTCACAGTGATATTTTTCTGCTAATATAACATTGATTTATTTTATTTGTTGTCCTCAAAGAGAAATCAGCTTTTCAATATCTTTCTAATTTATTTCAATCACCTAAACATGAAAGAGCAACAGACGACACTCATAGCGGCTCATCGTACGGTGCCACAGTAAACAAAACATAAACAACAATAAAATAAACTCTTCTGGGATCGGGATTTGAACCCCAGTCTCCTTGCTAGCGAGATTTGTATTTGCTGGGTGCACTCTCTCCCACAGTTCCACAAAAGATACCACGGTCCCTGATGTCTACATTATTTTATGTTGTTTTCACTTTATTGATTAGCTTTGAACCATATTTCTCTACATATATTTAAATGTAATAATTAGATGTAATAATTTAAAATTGTTTTAGAATTGTAGAGTTACATGTAGATATGTACTGTAATTGTGCCATAAAGAAGTACCTATCCCCTTTGTAGACTTTCAACTTAATCGAATGTTCGGATCGAAAATCTGTAAAAATAAATAATAAATGTAAACAGATTAAACGAATATTTTACAAATTAAGAAATTTATAAATGAAAAAATATATCTCATAATGAGTCATTAATATTTTTCAATTATGATCTCATTTCATTTTCATTTTTTTGTACCGTATGGACGAATCTCTTAATGAAGCCATTAAGAATTATGTGACTTACCTCTCCTTGGCTTTTTTTTTTTGTGATGTTTTTTTTTTTTCTTTAAAAAAAAACCTGCTTGAATAGTTCATTTGACAAATAAAACAGTTCGAAAGATTTTTAAAAAAGTCGCTGCAGAAGAGATTTGCAAGATACAAAATATCATATGGGAATTTCAATATATTTTCTAGTTTTTGCGATCTAAACGTGACAGACGAATGGACGGACGGACGGATAGACTGACCACACACAACTATTATCTGTTTTTCCCCTTTTTGGGTGCCACTAAAAAAAAACTAATCGAAAAAACTTTAAGAAATTCCCTCTGATTCTAGTGATAGAACAACTCATTTGATTATCTTGTCACATAGTGTAGTTATTTAATCACTACCAAGGTTTTAGTAGTAGTTGACATTGATTGTTAGGATTTGTTTTTAGTTTTTTATGATAATGCGATGTCAATGGTAGCCAATGCTGGGAGTTAGAGGATCAGACCCCTTTCAAAACAGTGATACCCAAAACTCGATGTGATTGGCTTAAAATATGGTAAGCCTAATAGTGGGGTATTCTTTTTCTTTAAATCGATTTTTTTTTACCATATTGACAAATTTTTGCAATGCGAAATTGATTTTAATTTTTTTGTTGTTGAATTTTTTTTATCGCCATTCTTGAGACTTCCTGTCAGTACCACGTTCAACTAAGCCCAACGTTTAGTACCTGACCTGCCTCTCAAAGTGACCAAAACTCCACTCTGATGTGCGGCAACCCTCTCTAAGAGATAAATCAATGGATAGCTATTTCACAGACATTTTCTTTTGAAATCAGAAGTCCGGTCATGTGACACCAATGTACTAGATAGTCTCGGTTACTCTCAGGCTATGGAAACTTAACTTGGTGTGGAATGGGTCGTGATCTATTTGGTAGTCATTTGTGTTTCAAGGGGAGGGGGGTAGGCCAGAGAGAGGAAGTCAATCAGATTCGAAGTCTTTAGTTCCAGACATTTCGCCATCTCTTGGGCTACATCACTTGTCCTGACCTCTGCTACATGCATTGGCGCTTTGAACTCAATATGGTTCGTAGAGTAAATAGGTTGTCTGTCTGTCAGTTTACCGGTCTGTGTGTGTATCTCAGTCTTAGTATGGGTGATGGACGGTTCTTTAATGAACTATTTGTTCTTGCTACCGAGATAGTATCAAGATAGTACCGAGATAAGTCCTTTTTCTTCTGCGTATCTATTTATGCTTATACCTAGAGTTCAATCCGGCGAGTTTGCAAAGAAAGAAAGTGTTTTTCTTCTTCCGAAATTGTATCTTTCGATATAAGAAATGGGTATACCAGAATTGTGTGATACCAAGTCATGGGTTCTCTTTAATTTGCTAAGAAGTCTACCGATGGTGTCACTAATTTAAGCTTTGTACCTTCAGTATAGCTTAACATATTTAAACGTTGAAATCAAATTGTTACTGTAAATGTAAATTGAGATAGGAATCACGTGAACAAAATGAAAGTAACTCAGATTCTTATTTCCAAAGAAATGGAGTGATATCATTCCATTTGAATCAATATGTTCTGGTCAATGCGAGTTATCTGCCATGAATCTACTCTTCAGGAGAAAAAAAACAACAATTAATGGAATACATCCCACATATCAGAAGATCATTTTTGAGTTCAAAATAAATGGTTACCACTTATTGGACTTTTTTTTTCTCTTTATTAAAGATTTAGATCTAGAAGATAAGTGAAATTCTGTGGCTCAATGTTTTAGTTCAAACATCTTCTGTCCGGGTCTCTTTGTCTCTACCGCTTCTTTCTTCCTCCTCTACATCTCTTCTTCTGTATCTCTTCTTTCCTACCTCTTCTTTGTCTTCTCTTCTCTCCTGCCTCTCCACCTCTACCCTGGTATTCTTACATTTCTCAGAGACGACATTGCATTCAGATGTTTTCTCTATAATTTTTATAGACTGGACCCCAATCTTTACAAGTCATAGTGATGATAACTATCTAGGTTGGAAAGTTGTTTTTTTTCTAATGCTGAAGGTCACTAAATAGATCGGGTCTCAAACAGGAAAATCCTATGTCGAACTGGGAGTCGAACACTTAGTGAGGTTGTGACAGGGTGTCGCATGAGCAGGGGCGTAGCTAGGAATTTTCCATCATCAGGGGGCAAGGGGGCTGATCTCTTTGGGGTCCCCTGCATTTTGTGTTATATTTAATATTTAGTGTAAAAAAATACTCATTTTCAAATTCTCCTCCCTCCTCCCCCCCCCACCCTAAGTACGCCACTGCGCATGAGGTTTGCAGGACATGTTCTCAGTCAAAATAAATTACGCACACCAAGAGTTGCGATGACATGGAAGCCAATACGAAAAAGCGCAAACAGGGACATCCTCGTATAACTTGGTGCCACACTTTCATGGAGGACCTCAGAGCAGCGGAAACCAGGTGGGAGGAGGCTTCAGTCATTGCCAGTGACAGATCTTTGTGGAGACAGCTTGCCGCCCAATGTACCGAACCTAAGTCCTAAGCTAGTAAGGAGGTCACAGACATAATTTTTGAGTTTCAGTTATATAAATTTTGCTTTTTACAATACATCTATACAAGTCATAACTTCATGGAATGTCGGGTGGGCGGAACATAAAATTGGCTATAACATTTTTTTCTAGAAATTCAACAGATAATGTATATCGCTGAAAAAAAAGAATGTTTTTTTTAAATGTATTTTTGTAATGTTTTTATTGTTAGAATTTCTTTTACTGGTTGCTATTCATATTATTAAAACTTCAGTTGTGTTTAGATTCAATATTTAAACTAACAATAGAGATTTCAGCTTCATAAATAATAACTGAATACAACCGGATAGATCTGTGTACATCTTTGTATTGGCTTTATCATTTTGACTTTGTTCACGTAGGTCTATTTCAGGAATCAAAATAAACTAAAATTCCAACTAAAATATTCAGTCAAAGTTTCCTTTAGAAATTGTACAGAAGAACTTAGGACTAAAACAATGTCAGGGCAACAGCAGGACTTAATGACTCACTGTTAAGTAAAGACTAAGACAATCTTTGTGTGTGTGTGTGCGTTCGAGAGAGAGGGAAAAGGGAGAAATGGGATTTGGGGCACTCGGAATTGGGTCACTGTCTTGTGGGCGCATAATGAACAGTCATGACATCACGTGCTAAAGAAGACTGATCGCGGATTGGTGGGCGTCGATAATGACGTCACAGAAGGGGGGAAGAGAGCAAGTAAGTTTATCTTTCACTACGTCATGGCACACACACACACATAGTGTTGTGAGATGGAACCCTTAATGTCAACAATTGGAGACATCACAGTGTTGAGAGATTGAACCCTTAATGTCAACAATTGGAGACATCACAGTGTTGAGAGATTGAACCCTTAATGTCAACATTTGGAGACATCACAGTGTTGAGAGATTGAACCCTTAATGTCAACATTTGGAGACATCACAGTGTTGAGAGATTGAACCCTTAATGTCAACATTTGGAGACATCACAGTGTTGAGAGATTAAACCCTTAATGTCAACATTTGGAGACATCACATTGTTGAGAGATTGAACCCTTAATGTCAACATTTGGAGACATTACAGTGTTGAGAGATGAACCCTTAATATTAACACTTGGAAACATCACAGTGTTGAGAGATGAACCCTTAATGTTAACATTTGGAGACATCACAGTGTTGAGAGATTGTACCCTTAATGTCAACATCTAAAAACGAGTTTTAACTTTTTAACATTTAAAGTCTACAGATAATGTACAACGTCTGGAGACGAGATTTAAGTTGGTAGTTAAGTCTACAGATAAACCACAACATGTGATGACGAGTTTTAACTATCATCTCTATGTATCTTTTGCATTTCTAAACTTAGATATATTTGGATTTGTAATACGGGAATGAAATAAAGAGATTGAAATGAGTTGCAGATCCACAAATAGTACACACGATTTATAAGACGGCCATAAAGTTTCTTTTTTTTAAAAAAAAAGGGAATTTTGTTTCACGTTAAGTATATTGCTTAAGTTCAATTTTCACTAAGTTAAACTTTCACACTAAGTATATTGTCATTAGCTACTATGTTTAATTAAAAAGTTAACCAACATTGAACACCCCTGACTAATGATTTACCCCCCCCCCCATTTTTCTCGGCCCAGGTCATAAAACAATAGGTCATTTTTGTCTCTTTTTGTTTAAATCTGTTAACTGAACAACTATCATAACCAATCAAGGAAAATTAAAAGGTCAGACTTTAGATAAGTTGTCAGTTGATTATGTTGACATTTACTTATCTCTTAGTGGCTTAGTCTGTTAAACCGTTGGGGCACTACTAAAGATATGTTGACCTTTACTTATCCCTTAGTGGCTTAGTCTGTTAAACCGTTGGGGCACTACTAAAGATATGTTGACCTTTACTTATCACTTAGTCTGTTAAACCGTTGGGGCACTACTCAAAATATGTTAACCTTTACTCATTACTTAGTCTGTTAAACCGTTGGGGCATTACTCAAGATATGTTGACCTTTACTTATCACTTAGTCTGTTAAACTGTTGGGGCACTACTAAAGATATGTTGACCTTTACTTATCACTTAGTCTGTTAAACCGTTGGGGCACTACTCAAGATATGTTGACCTTTACTTATCACTTAGTCTGTTAAACCGTTGGGGCACTACTAAAGATATGTTGACCTTTACTTATCACTTAGTCTGTTAAACTGTTGGGGCACTACTAAAGATATGTTGACTTTTACTTATCACTTAGTCTGTTAAACTGTTGGGGCACTACTAAAGATATGTTGACCTTTACTTATCACTTAGTCTGTTAAACCGTTGGGGCACTACTAAAGATATGTTGACCTTTACTTATCACTTAATCTGTTAAACTGTTGGGGCACTACTAAAGATATATTGACCTTTACTTATCACTTAGTCTGTTAAACCGTTGGGGCACTACTAAAGATATGTTGACCTTTACTTATCACTTAGTCTGTTAAACTGTTGGGGCACTACTTAAGATATGTTGACCTTTACTTATCACTTAGTCTGTTAAACCATTGGGGCACTACTCAAGATATGTTGACCTTTACTTATCACTTAGTCTGTTAAACTGTTGGGGCACTACTAAAGATATGTTGACCTTTACTTATCACTTAGTCTGTTAAACCGTTGGGGCACTACTAAAGATATGTTGACCTTTATTTATCACTTAGTCTGTTAAACTGTTGGGGCACTACTAAAGATATGTTGACCTTTACTTATCACTTAGTCTGTTAAACTGTTGGGGCACTACTAAAGATATGTTGACCTTTACTTATCACTTAGTCTGTTAAACTGTTGGGCACTACTCAAGATATGTTGACCTTTACTTATCACTTAGTCTGTTAAACTGTTTTGGCACTACTCAAGATATGTTGACCTTTACTTATCACTTAGTCTGTTAAACTGTTTTGGCACTACTCAAGATATGTTGACCTTTACTTATCACTTAGTCTGTTAAACTGTTTTGGCACTACTCAAGATATGTTGACCGTCTCTCTGCATCCCTGTCCATTCTTTGATTTCGTCTTCCCATCGTTTTCTCTGTCTACCTCTTCATTTTTTTCCCTGGTACTGTTCCCTGAAGGAAGGTCTTTGCGAGCACTAAGGACCTTGTGATGTTGCCATAGAGTTTAAGTTTGCGGGGTTTTTTTGACAATGGTTAGCAGGCCATTGTAGGGTCTAATGGATGTATTAATCCTGTTTCTTATCTCTTTATTTGTGATGCAGTCTTTGTAATTGACACCTAGGATTTTTCTGTAGCATATTAGCTCCATTGCTAGGGTCCTCATCTTGAGATCTGCAGTTATATATATAAGAATTTGGCCATGACCATCAGTCTGATTTTAGTGTCGGTGAATATGCCTTTGTTTCTTCCAGATTGTTTTGAGTTATCCCAGCGCTGCAGTGGACTTTGCCTTTCTGGCCAGTTGTTCAGATTTGTTTCCTTCATCCGAGACAATAGCTGCATGGTATTTAAAAGTTGTCAGCTTTTCGACAGCACTAGTGATATCTCTTTTAATGTCTTCTGGCCTATCGGTCATCGCTTTGTGTGTGTGTGTGTGTGCATTGTTTGGCATATACCAATATGCTGCTCAAGTCTTTTGTGATATCCTTCTGTTCATTAAAATCTGCGTGATCTATTCAATCAGGTATCGAACACACATTAAGAAGTTAGAATAAAGTCGAAGAAAGATCGCAGAGAGGGTGTTGCTAAGCTGGTTAGGCAACATAAAGCAGGGGAACCAATTGTCCTATAGTATTGCGTAGAACTTGAAGATTCCTTTCTATTAAAAGGATTAGATTAGCGTTTCAGTGCATATGCGTGACGTCACAGTAAACGAACGTAATAACATACATACGTCATAATATTACACGTCACAGCATAAACACGTCATAGCTTTCTCATGGGTTCAATAATGAAATTCGATTAGACTGGTCTTCGATCTAGTAGAGTCAAATCAAAGAAAAAGAAACAAACAGAAAACAAATGGACTTTGATATTCTTTTAAAAACTTGCCAATACTCAGAATTTAAATCCTTAGTGTATTAACTTTGCAGTCTCTAGATCGAGTCAAATTGGTTGAAACATGGACATATGACGAAGTAGATGCATCAAAAGTCGTGCTGTGGTTGAAGAACATGAAACTATATGTAGGCTCATTTAAGGACATTGTGACTTAATAACATAAGGACATTTTGAGATATTAACTTAAGGACATTGTGACATACTGACATGAGGACAGTGTGACATACTGACATAAGGACATACTGACATACTGACATGAGGACATTGTGACATACTGACATGAGGACATTGTGACATACTGACTTAAGGACATACTGACATTCCCAAGCATGTTTCTTTTCTTTCCTTCTTTTTTTCTTCCTCGCGTTATTTTTCTTTCTTTCTCTCTTTTGTTTTCTTAATCATTCTCCTTCATTTCTTTTCTTCATTTCTTTTCTTCATTTCTTTTCTTCTTTTGTCTCTTTTATTTCACACTCTTTTTTTTTTACATTTTAATTTTAATCTTTTTTTTTTCGTTCTAAATTTTTTTCTTCTTTTCATCTCCTTCTCTTTTTCGTTATCGCCTTGAATTGTTTTTTTTTTTCGTTCATGTTTTCTCTTTTCTCCCGTCTCTATTCTTCTCCTTGTCACTTTCTTTCCTTCTTTTTTTATTCTCTCATTCTGTCTTCTGCCACCTTTCCATTCATACATTTGTCTCTTTGTTCTCTTAAAATCTGTCCCTCTTCTCTCTCTCTCTCTTTTTATGCCCTTTACATTTACTCTTCCTCTTTATTGTTCTCTTATTCTCTCTCTCCTTCTCCTCGTCTATTCATTCCCTTCTATTCTCTCTATCTCTTTCCCATTCCCTCGTTACACACACACACACACACACACACACAATTAATGTTTTTGAGATAATTATAATGACAATGTTTTGCTCCCTTATCTTAACCACGTGACCGAACGGCCCCCTCTCCCCCCCTCTAAGTGGTTGGGCTCCATAATAATAGAAGGGCGATGGTCAAACACAGACAACAAAATATCTTGTGAGTGGCTAGTCACTGATTGCTCGGACCATAGGACAAGAGATGTGTGTTAGAAAGAGAGAGAGAAATGAGAGAGATAGAGAAATGAGAGAGATAGAGAGAGGACGAGAGAGGTTGATCTCTGGTGTTCGTGTAATGTAAAAGAATGGCCACGATGACGTGTGTCTGTGAGGTGGGGGGGAGGGCAGGAGAGTGGCGTGGAGAAAGACAACTTCGCTGCTGATTGCTGATGCAAGTTTTACGATGATCATGAACGGAATTCTGGGAACCATTTAATTTCTGCTAATGGCCAACTAAATCTGGCATTGAATTGACCTCGTTGACGTTACGTTGCTTAAGAGATAGAATCAAGAGATCAACGCTGAAAACTCTAAAACGTTTCTTCACGAACGATATCTCTCCAAATAAACGAAACATTTACTAGCACAATCGGAATTCATGTCCTGCTTTTTTTTTAATTGTTTGAATTCTTAAATGTCAGCGGTTTACGAACACAATAGAGTCCTAACGGTGTGGCAGATTAGCAGTAAAAAACAATACAAGAAGAACTTGTAAATGTAACGAATTTCTGGCCATTCTCGGTCAATATCCTATAGAAAGCCCAAAAGAAGAAGATATTTTATGCTGTGTGTTTTCCGATGTTAGATTTTTTAAATTTCTTAATGCGCCATTAATCATTTAAACTCTTAAGATTAGCGTCCTTTGTGGTGAAGAGTTCCAACTAACCCGACATTGAATTGCCTGTTTGAGTGAGCGTGGGAGAACGCGCAGTCTAGTAATCCAATACTCTAAGCAAAAGAGTTCTATTTATAAAATAAACAGTAACAGGTCAGTTTGAACTGCGATCAAGTATATACAAAGACTGGCCAGGTCTAAATGATTTACCTGGCAATGACGACGTCCATCGATTACTTTAGACTTCCTATATCTACAGATAAACCAAAGACTTGAGGCAAGGCAGTAATAGCCGATAATTAACACTGGACGACATAATTGTGTGTTTGCATCTAGACTTGAGAGCAATGTACTCTTTAAAAACAACTAAGGGGTGGGTGGAGAAGAATATGTATAAAAAAGAAGTCTAGCCTGAACAAAATCCTGCGGTTTAAGGGAAGCAATTCAGCAAACATAAAAAGATCAAGAAATTAAAAGAATGTTACCTTATACAGGCTCGTTGTTTGGGGTTCTGGGTTCGAATCTCGTCGAAGACTGGGATTTTGAACTTCGGAATTTTTAGGGCGCACTGAGTCAACCAAACTCTGATGGATACCTGGCTTTAATTGCGGGAAGTAAAGGTGGTCGGTCGTTGTGTTGGCCACATGACACCCTGCTCGTTGACCGTTTACCAAAGAAACAGATGACCTCAAGCACATCTGGTATGAAAGAGTAACTTTACTAAGTTTACTGTAATCACTAATGGGCCCTAGATTTGTTCTAAACTGATTTAGCTTACCAATTTCTTTTTTCCTTACTATGTTACCATTTGTTTATTATTATATGTGTTAAATGTATATATTTTCATACTGTGTACTATTGATCGTAACAAAATATTTCTGTTTAGAACACGTGTTTAAAAAGTAGCCAGGGGCGACTAATTTTCCATAAACTGTCAGAGAATGATACATTGTGTTTCAGACTGTGCGAGAATGATAAATTATTCACAGACCACAAAGTTTATCTACATTGTAAACAAAAATTATATATAACTTTTAGTTTCCATTCTACACATGGTGTCCTAGTATGCGCACCCAGAATAGAAAAACATGATAAGCATTTGAAGTGGTTGAAGAAAAAAGTGTTAATTAGATTTACTGTGTCTGAATGGGCTACATAGCCTCGACATGGCCTGCTTAGACCATCAAACTAAAGTACTTGAGCCGGCATTGATACCTGAAGAGTTCTCGAGTGTTGCAAAGACTACTTTTCACACCCCAGATTTCAGTAATTGGACTTATTTGGCGTACTCAACACATCGTTGGTGAAACAGGAGCTAGTATTGCCGCATACATTAGAAGAGATGGTTTGATCTACATACAATACAATCCACAATGGGACTAAAGGTTTGAGATCCATCCTTCCTCCCAAAAAACAAGATTCGATCCTTGAATGAAAAGATTGTTTTTGTAGTGAGTTTGATTTTGTTCATAATACTATTTTATATTATGACTAAAGTCTACTACATCTACTACATTTACTTATTTCATCTCAAGTTAAAATTTGTCTACATTGTAATAAAAGTTATATAAGTTAAGATATAATATTCCTACAGCGGTTTAGTTGTCTTCCAGCAGTTTGGTGCTACAAGTCAACGACCGAGTTCTTTATATATTTTTTGAACAGCCAAGAAAACTCTAACAACTTGTCTGAGAACCTTCAACTGTCAGCGCTAGGAACCTTGCTGCATTCCCTCTTTGTTTCTTGCTTTCTCTCAAAATGTAACCGCACTAGCTAAATCTAGATTCTAAGGTACAAGTCTTTATGTAAAGTGTAGCGGTTTTAGGCATTTTATTTATTCAAATATCGAAAAGCAGACACTCTCACAAGGCTTATTGACAATATTATCGCAGCTAGCTAGATTAATACATTGGTCCATACACTGGTCACTAAGGTTATCAACACCCACACACACGTAAGAAACATATCTACGTGTCTGACCAGTTGAACCTAACGTTCATTCATTCACCACAACAACTGGGAGTCACGTGGTGATCGCGTCGATGTTGGCAGCGAAATGTAAACAAATAGGTTGCTTCCATGGGCGCCCGCAAGGGGGTGCACTCCCCCCCCCCCCCCCCTGGATTCTGAGTAGCCAAATTCTATATATTTTGCACCATCAAATCAATTAACTTCTACGTAGCAACTGAACAAGTCGTGCTTCCACTGGTTGATGTAGTAGTAGACTAGCCTAGGCGCATCAGGCATTGATGGCCAACCTGTACCTGCTTCCACTGGTTAATGTAGTAGTAGACTAGCCTAGGCGTATGAGGAATTGATGGCCAACCATGTACTTGCACGCCTCTGAATTCTGAGTCGCCACATTTTAGCCAGATTTTTATTTTTACAATGAAATCCATCTTCCAGTTCTATTTTTTTTTATTACTTAGATATAGATTTAGTCAGAATCCAAGAGGGTGCAAACCATGGGCGTAGCCAAGGGGGCGTTCTTGGGGTTCAAACCCCCCCGAAATGAAATCCCCCCGCCAGGGGGGGATCGGTATTTAGTGACTGCTTTTTTGCTTTGATTTTGTTTATTTTAGGTGAGATTTTAATACTAAACTATCACTTGCCCCATCACAGCAAAGGAGGTTTTGAGTTTAAAACTCCTGTCAAGGGGGTTTTGTGTTTAAAACCCCCTACCAGGGGGGTTCGAGTTTAAAACCCTCTACCAGGGGGGTTTGAGTTTAAAATGCCCTACCAGGGGTTTTCACATTTAAATTCCCCTCTTCTATAAAACAAAACAAAAAAAAATGCAAACGACAATGCCCCAAATACCAAGAGCAGTTTAGGAAGATTTTGATTTTTAACTCCCTCCAAAATTTATGATAAACCCCCTCTTCAGTATGAAAAAAAGAAAATTACTCACTAAAAATTCTATGAGCGTAGCCAAAGGGGTTTTGAATTAACCCCCACATCTCTTCAGTAGGGTTTGAAGCTAAAAAATACCTCTTCAATACCCGGTATAAAAAAACGCAAATTACGCACTCAAAATGTTATGAGTGTAGCTAAATGTGTTTTGACTCAGTTTTGAATTTAACCCCCCCTTCAGCGGGGTTTGAAGGTAAAAAATACCTCTTTAATATTAAAAACAAAGCAAATTATACACTCAACATTTTATGAGTATATTCAAAGGTGTTTTGAGTTTCAATTCCTCTCCAGTGGAGTTTAAGTGTAGTAAAGCTAAAAATTACATCTTTAATATAAAAAAAAGAAAATACACACTCAGAAATCTATGAGCGTTGCCAAAAGGAGTTTTGAGTTGAAACCCCCCTTCAGAGTGGTTTGATGTAAAAAAAAACAAAAAAAAACCTCTTCAATATATAAAAAAAAGCAAATTACACACTAAAATTTTTTTGAGCCTATCCAAGACAATTGGGGGGTTTTGAGTTTGAATCGCTCTCCTACAGATGCTTTTTTTAAAGTTTAAAACCCCTCCAGATGGTTTTGAGTTTAAAATCCCCCTACAGAACCTTTTGAGGTGGAAAACCTCAATATTATTCTAAAGCAAACTTCAGTTACTAAATTCTATGACAGTAGCTAAATGGGGTTTTGAATTAAAAAATAACAACATAACCCCAGAGATTTTTTAGTTTAAAACCCCCAACAGATGATTTTGACGATAAAACTTCCCTTTCGATATAAAATCTAAAGCAAACTATAATCACTTAATTCCAAGAGCGTTTTCAAGAGAGGTTACATATTTCTATCAGTGGCGGGTCTCAATTAATAAATTGCATTGAAAAGTCATCTGCCAAAATTGAAAAACACTAAATGTGGCTCAACAAAGATGGCTAAGACGGATTTTAGGAGTCAGTTATGGAGATCGGGTCTATATCAAGGAAATCCTATGCCGATCTGGGAGTCGACCCGTTAGTAAGATTGTGACAGCGCGTCGCATGAGGTTTGCGGGACATGTTCTCCGACAAAATGAATTACACATAAAAAGAGTTGCGATGACATCCTAGTACAACTTGGCGCCACACATTCGTTGAGGTCCTCAGCGCAGGTGGAAGAGGCTTCAGACATTACCAGTGACAGATTTTTTATGGAAACAGATTGACGGCAAATGCGCCGAAAGGCGCGGGAGGGTCTAAGTCAGTAAGAATAGCACATTAGGTTTTTGAAATAAAACGTTTTAATAGCATGAAAATGCACCTTAGGTACCTCAGTATATGCATTTTGTTGGCTTTCAATATCAGAAATTGTACATGGCGACGGGGCTCCACCCCGCGCTGGGGGAGCTCCTAGCGCTCCCCCAGACCCTATTGCTGGCAATTGCGGGAAGTCTTCAATTTTCCCACTAACTCCAGGAAGAACCTATTCTAGGGCACAATAAGCGTCTTCCGAAAGAATGATGGTACAGATTATATACACACACACACATACATACATACTTATAAATATATTTTTTTAGCGGGGGGGGGGGGGGGGGGAAGAAATAAAATCCCGACTTCGCCCATGGTGCAAACCATGTATACCCATGCGGGCACCCGAGCATTATTGATTCAAGAGTTCAACAAATTAATGTTCATGAAAATTGTGCCAATCGTCTTCTAAGTCTCAATAAGTCTCAATCTAAAGGCCTATCATTGGAATATTATAAAGTGTAATAACCTGAGAAGTGGTGCAAAGACTCAATAAGTCTCAATCTAAAGACCTATCATTGGAATATTATAAAGTGTAATAACCTGAGAAGTGGTGCAAAGACTCAATAAGTCTCAATCTAAAGGCCTATCATTGGAATATTATAAAGTGTAATAACCTGAGAAGTGGTGCTTCCACTGAAGTACAGTTAATGTAAAGATATGCTATTATTGTAACTAGAATATGCTAATCTGTAGTTCATGTCCGACCATGTACGATTTATTATAGGCTTGCAATTTTTTTTACTATAATTGGTATCAAATATTCTCTAGCACGTTAGTCTAGACGATTTGTTTTCATTTGCACATAGCTATAGTTATTATGAATGCCACAAGGTCGACTTTCACAAGACATTCTGTATAGTGATTTAACAGATGGCGGGAAATCCGCTGGTCGTCCACTGCTAAGGTATACTGATGTATGCAAACGCGACATAAAGCTCTTCAAAATCGATACTAACATCTCGGAAAAAGTGGCACTTAATAGATCCACATGAAGAGCGACCATAAAGGAAGGGTCTCGGATTGCAGATGCCATATAAAACAGTAATAGAAAGAAGGGTGAATGGTACCAAGGATGACCTATTTAGTCACACAAGAAGTTTTAAATGGGAAAAAATCGTCTCTCGAGACGTAAAATGCAACAATTATTTTTTACTAGACGTC